>CAUYLG010059581.1:0-40773 GCA_963573385.1 Cacajao melanocephalus | reverse complement strand
CGTGTGGCTCCTCCGCCGGGAATCTCCTAGTCTGTGGGCAACAAAAATTCGTCTGAAAGTGCGGCGTCCACTCGCTCTCTGCGCTTTCACTGGGAGCTACAATCCTGAGCTGTTGTTAATCGGCCATCTTGAATCTCTCTCGTAATTCTTTTTTTTTATTACAGAAATCGTTTCGGCAGTTTAGGGCCGCTCTGTGGTGTCATTAGTGATTTGTTTCTATCTATTGGATGCTCCCATATTTCACTGAATTGGTGTTATAGTTAACATTTCAAATAATAAGCTAATGAATAATGATACAAATGAAGGGGAAAAGGGTATGTTTTATATGGCAGGAGACCTTTTGAAGTCTACTTCACAACATAACTCTGTAAAATGGCAGATATTGGTACAAATCATGTAGTTTCAATGCTTTAAATTATATTTATTGGAAACAGACTTTCAAAATTAAAAAAACACATTGGTATGTAAATTTTTTTTTGACATGCCTGAGTTCTAATCTTCCTAATACAAGCCCTAAACGTTATCAACATTTTCATTAGGTGTTAGCATTTCTAGTATGATTTTAGTAATAGTTGTCTCTAGGACTGATATTGAAAATAAATCCTGATTATATTACAACTATAACCTTTGTTCATGTTACATTTATTTACATATTTCAAGATAGAAAGTTATATACTTCCATGCATTTTTATTACCACTGGATTTTCAAAGAAAACTTATTTCACATTGCTATAAAATTTCAGGTTGTTATTTCATTAGCCAGAATTTAAATGTTATTTAAAAAAATTTAAGAATCACGTAAAAAATGTTTTTTCTTCAAGGAAAAAAAAGTTAGTATCCCTAAGCATTAAAATCTTTATCATGTATATTAAAAAAAAATGTGTTTACCAGCATTCCTCAACTAGTATCTTGTTAATCCTGACCACATAGCAAAGGTCTTGAAGGGGAGCATTCTATTCCTCAGTTTAGAGATAAAGTTCATGAACTCTGAATGCTGCCTTCAATTGATTCAGCACATTATTTTCTGTTGTAATTTAAATTCCTACATGCATCTGGAATCTAATAATCAGGATACCAGTCACAATGCATTTCTTTTAAGTGGAATTTTCAAGTAAAGTGGATGCAGCTATATATTTAAAGAAATTAAAAATTTTCACAGACAATTCAATTATTTTTAAATTCTGATTTACTTTCACATAAATCAAGAACAACAAAAACTAAGCCATATTGAAGATTGCAAGCCATCTTAGAATTGATTCCTATCCTCCAGCTTGAGTTATTGATGGCATGCAAGGCTATATAGTCCCTTAGACAAACACAACTCCAGGTTTTACATTCAATGTACTAGGAAAGATAGTTGAGTTTCATAACAAATGACTACTCCTGCCAACATTACCAATAACACAAGACTACTTTTACTGCCTCCTCTATCTTCTGTTCATTTATAACCATATAAGTCAAAGAAATACATAGTAATGGAACGCCTTTCCACAGAATCTCAGTCCCAATTATTTATTTATTTACACACACAAATACAAACACAAATTCTCTTTTGCTATTTCTTGGATAATTTGGTAATCTTAATTTCCCCTATTATTTTGCAGAACAATGAAGTCTTTCTTAGATGCTAGATTTTGGAAATGACATCTAGAATAATTTTTACAAGAAAGCAAGATAAAACACAAACACAAAAACAAAAACCTATATAGACAACTAGATTTGGGTAGTACTATTTTTTCTAAAGTAACATTAAATTTAAAATATACATTACACAATTATCTCATAATAGTTTGGTAGCTAAAAGTATAATAGAGTGTACACATACGTATGTTCAAGGATATTGACTAAGACATTACACAGTCGATTTAAAAATTTTAGGCAATCTGTATGTGTACTGAACAAGGTACCATTCTGTGTATATAAAGATATGGTATGCTGACATTTGTATTTATAATAAGCATACGTTAAAAAATGAGGCAAAGTTTGAAAGATCTCAAAGCTATATTGTTAGAAAAAAACAAGGTTTAGAACAATATATATAAAATACTTATTTGTAAAGGTAATAAATATTATGCATATGAACATACATGTGCATTTAAATATGTGCAGAAAAAAACTAGAGAGAGACACCCACCAAACAGATAACAGCAATATTGAAAGGGAGAATAAACAATGGTGTTTATAATTTGTTCTTTATTGTTCTTTATTATTTGAATTTTACCAATGGCAATATATGTATTGTTTACATGGACAATTAGAAAAAAAAAATATGTCAGTGTAGATTATCCCACATCCTATTTCCCCAATTACAGTTACAGGTTTCAAATTATGCTTAATCGGAACTTCGGAAAGTAACATTGTAAAAGTTATAGGTATGTTATTTTATTTCAGTAGTCCAATCTTTCACTTGAATTTTTTCTTTAATGGAAGAAATATACAGCTTTAGCCTAGGAAGGGTACTGCAAAACAAAAACAAAAGCCCAGCATCTCTAAACCTTAGGTAATAGTAACAGAAACAATGACTACACATTGATTTAGATCGTTTCCTAATATATTCATTTTATCCATGTCAATTTTTAGTAAAGGGTTACTTTACAGAATTCTTTACAGTCGTTTTATCATTACAGATCTTTCTGTACTGTGACAGAAAAATTTGGAACAATATCACTGTAGCTTTTGTGAGAAGTGATGCACATTTTTTAAAATATTTAAGGCAAATCATGAAAAATGCATTTTAAAGAATACGTAGCATCATCTTTTTTTTTTTTGTAAGGCAACTAGAAACCCCATTTTTTGGTTAGCATTTCATGTATGTTGACTGTTTATAATATTCAGTCAAAATTAGACCTCATGCTTACTTGCCAAAGCAAAGGAATCCCTAACAAACTTTTAAGAAAAAAATGCTCTAAAACTAAACATGGAGATGTCAGCAAATAATGAATTTGGAGCATTTAGCATCTGAAATTAAAATTTAAAAGTTCAATTAGACACATTTCTGACACACCTTTATTTCTATCTGAAAAATTGTAAAAAAAAGAAATCTGAGAAGAAAAATGCCAATTATATACTCCTTTCTCTTGTCCAGTGATAAATGAAAACAAGAAAGGTATACCCAGATCTTTGCTTCTCATCATCATATTTTATGCTGAGACTTGTTCATATGATCACACTAAATTTGTCTTCAGGCAATCACCACAAAAATGACTGAATATTGCACATAACCTAAAGCAAATATGATTCATCACACTCATTTAAAACTGCCAAAGAACCATGATTTAAACTGCACTTGTAAATTTACCAGTCATTTCTTTAACTTAACAAATGGGAAATTCTAGAAAAGAAGTCAGAGAGAATGTGAAGTCTATGAGGGCAGACTAAATTTATTTTCTATCCTTATATCACACAGATGCAAATGGTACCTAAAACATAGTAGTATTCCACCATCACTTATTTTAAATAAAAGATATAATTTATGGAAACAATTTGGTCATCTGTTTCATAAAATCTAACTTGAACAAATTTATAAGAAAAATAACAAATTCCCCATTAAAAAGGGGGGCAAGGGACATGAATGAACACTTCTCAAAAGAAGAAATTCATTTGGCCGGTAAACATGGAAAAAAGCTCGACACCAGTGATCATTAGAGAAAAGCAAATCAAAACCACAATGAGATACCATATCATGCCAGTCAGAATGGCGATTACTAAAACATCAAAAAACAACAGATGCTGACAAGGTTGTGGAGAAATAGAAACACATTTACACTGTTGGTGGGAACATAAATTAGTTTGGCCACTATGGAAGATAACTTCATTTCCTCCAAGGGATAGTGGTGATGTAGTGGTGAAAACATCAGGCACACATAATAAGAGTTTATTCAATGGTGATATCAAAGGCAGTTAGCTACTCAATTATTCTAACTCATGAAAACCTTAAAAATGCTTTAGTAATAAATGGAGTAATAAATAGATAAAGGGATATTATACAGTCTCCTTTTCTGATGATCTGTTATGAGTGATATCATCTTCATTTTTTAGTACTGGAATGAGGATATTGTGAATTGAAAACACATGCATTAGTAATTAAGATGTTAGAGAAAAATATATTCATGCTACTTGTTGAAGACAGTAAGGCAAACTTCATTCAAGGAAGCAGGCATGGCGGGTAGATGTAGGGATCACTGCAATGGGGGGGTGTTGCAGTGAAGAAGGAAGATTTGACTTAACTCTGAATATGGCATGGACAAGTGGAAATTTATAGCCAAGAAGCAGAGCAGAGTTCACTGTATAAGAAAAATACTGAGAGGAAACATCAGTGGTGCTATAGACTGAATGTTTGTGCCCCCTCAAAATTCACATGTTGAAATCCTAACTCCTTGTGACGATACTAGGAGGTGGTGTAGTCTTTGGAGGGTGATTAGGTTGGGCAGAGCATTCATACATGAGATTAGTGCCCATATAAAAGATGCATTGAAAAGCTTCCATCTCCTGTCTGCCATGTGAGAACATGAGGAGAAGATGGGCCCTCTATGAATTAGAAATTGGTCCTTCACCAGACACCATATCTTCCAGTGCCTTGATATTGAACTTTTCACCTCCAGAGCTGTGAGAAATAAACTTGTATTGTTCAAGCCACTCGGTTTATGGTACTCTGTTACAGCAGCTTGAACAAACTAAGAGATAGGGTAAGGGGGATTATTACTAAACTAATCTAGCAGTATTAATGCTAGAGGAAGGCCAGGATGATCAGATGTCATGTAGAGGATGGTGGAGGATGAGGAACCTGATCAGATCTTGAAGGTGATCAGTTATTGAAGGTGAGTGGTTCCTGCTAAATGACTTAGCAAGATTCATGCTAAAACTATAGTTTATAAGGACATGCAGAGATGTCTCCCTAGTATTATTTGGTCCTATTGCCCACTTCTCTGGGCAATAGGGAAGCGAGGATGTAAAATAAAAGTAACTTTTGTACACTGTTGAGGGGAATGTAAATGGAGGAAAACAGTATGAAATGTTCTCAAAAATCAAAAATAAAACTACCATATAATCCAGAATCTCACTTCAGGGCATACATCCAGAGGAAACAAAATCAGTGTGCTGAAAATATACCTGCCCTCCCATGCCCATTGCAGCATTGTTTACAACAGCCAAGATGCGGAAATAACTATGTATCTGTCAAAATATTAATAAATAAAATGTAATACATGATATATGTTTATATATACATTAATATTAAAGATGTTATAATATTCATAACAAATACTATTCAGGATTTGAAAAGAGGGAAGCCTGACATTTGTGATAACTGAGTGAAACTGGAGGACATTAGCAAAGTGAAATAAGCCAGACACAAAACAAAAAATACTACATGATGTAACTTATGGAAGGTATCCAAAATAACCCAAATTATGAAAGCAGAGAGGAAAATGGTGATAGCCACAGGCAAGGGGTAGGGGAAAATGGGAAGATGTCGGTTGGTCAAAGGGTAAAATTTTGTTTAGCAAGATGGATAAGTTCTGAACATCTAATATACAGCTTGGTGACTATAGTTAACAGTACTACATTGTGTGCTTAAAATAAGCCAAGAGAATAAATCTTACTTTTTTCACCACTCATACACACACACAAAAGGAAAGGATAAGAAAACAGTAACAATGTGAAGTGACAACTTAGTTAATTAGCTTATTTGTGGTGGTCATTTCACAATGAGTGCATGTATCAAAACATTGTATGCTTTTCATATATACACATTTTTACTTGAAAAATATACTTTAATAAAACTAAAAAAAAAACCTGCATGTTTCTTAATTTCCATATAGTTCAGAATTTTCTAATTGTTTATTTATGTACTTATTTTTTGAGACAGGGTCTTGCTGTGTCACCCAGACTGGAGTGTAGTAGTGTAATCTCAGCTCACTGCAACCTCTGATCCCCCATTCCAGGCTCAAGCCATCCTCCCACCTCAGGTTCCTGAGTAGCTGGGACCACAGGTGCCATCATCATACCCAGCTAATTTTGTTTTATTTTTAGTAGAGACATGGTCTTGCCATGTTGCCAAGGCTGGTCTCGAACTCTTGAGCTCAAGCAGTTCTCCTGTCTTGGCCTCCCAAATGTAGGGATTACAGGCATAAGCCACCATGGCTGACTCAATTATTTATTTTTATTGATATTTAAATTTTGCCCACTGTGGTCAGACCTGTGCTTTGAATGATTTCAATTGATCCATAGATCAGCTTATGATTACGTTTGAAACTGTTTTCTGTGTAATTGAAAACAATGTAATTTTTTGTTTGTTTTGGTAATTGTGGGGTGCATATTTTTTGATATATCAGATAGATGAGTTTTGTTAACTGGGTTTGTTAACTGGGTTTATCTGTCCCATTATACACATTGATCTTTGTTCATTTTATAAACTTTTGACAAATATGCATTTTATAGGTAGGTAGGTAGGTAGGTAAGTAGGTAGATAGACAGACAGAATCCTAGCTAAATGTAAAGAAGAAGCAGATCTATAAAAACTTGTTTATGCTTAGCCTTTTTTTTTAAGCTGTGGGTTTGGATGACGTTACATAGAAACTGAATATAGAGAAAGAAAGTCAGGTTCTAATACTGAGACACAATTACAAGTTGGAAACATGAAAAGGAAAGGACACCAAGAAAATGTACCCTAGTTAAGCAGAAGAGTAATCAAGAATGAATTGTGTCCTGGAAACCAAGTGAAAAAAAGTTTCATAAAAAGAGGAAGCAACTATCAATGCTGCTGATTGGCCAAGTAAGCTAAGAACTAATAATTTAGTATTTGATTTGATCATGTGTAAGCCATAAGCCACCTTGAACAAGAAGGTTTCTGTTGAATGTTGGGAAGAAAGTAAATTTGAATGGATTAAGGGAGAATTGGAGGGGAAGAAACAGAGACAGAGAGAATAGACAACTCCTTTAAAGAATGTAATTGTAAAAAGAAGATAAATGGGATGGTAATTGGAGGGAATTGGAATTCAGTGAATGGATTGCTAATATAAAAATTGTTTCAGCAGGTTTATTTCTTGGTAAGGATCCAGTAAAGTGAGAGAAAAACAAAAACTAAGATAAAGAGAGGCGATTGAAGGAGTCATGTCCTTTTATACTTGGCTTTAAAAATGATGCTTTACATAATATTCCTGACATCCTTTAAGGAACCATGTAAGAAAGTGGGTTAAAAAATGCATCTGTGAGGGTGCTCTTGTGGTGCTGGGGATAGAGGCAAGAGAAGACCTAAGGAAGTCATAATCAAAATGTGGGTGTCTAGTAGTTGTTCAAGGCCATATACAATTCTCTCTCTATATATTTTTTGTTCTTAATGATTTATTGAATTACCTATAACAATAGCAAAAAGAGATAATTTTAAAGAAAAAACAATTTTATAGGAAACTATATTTTAATGAGAATCTACTAATGATGGATTGATTCAATGGTCATTCATTCATTAAAAAACAAAAAGTAATTGAGTCTGGCCAGAACTATGATTGACTTTGGAGTTATAGGACACAAAAGCAAAACTATTCTACTGAATTATGTAGTAGAATAGTTTAGGCATACTCTGAATTCATGATTTGATTTTAAAAAATTAGAGTTTTACTACACTTCTTTAGAAAATAATTTCACTAACTGAAAATTCTTTACCTATATGCTTTTCAACTTTTATATATGACTTTGTCCTTTCCTTTACATAAAAAGTAGAAGAGCAAAGCACAGAAACAATATAATTAGGAAACTTATAAGGAACCCAAGTGATTTAACCTGATTTAGCTTCAGGTAGGACCTATCTATTCTGTGTATTCTATAGGCTTTTACAATGTTCTTTGCACTAGTCAAAATGTAATTCATGGTGCTAACAATTAAATTGTCCTATAGATCTACAGTTCTTATTGGAAACTGATTTTCAATAAGACCTTAAAGGAAGCTACGCATGTATATTTGAAATATATTTATTGAGGTTATATTTTACAAGCACCTCTCCACTTCCCAGTAAAACTTGAAGTCTGTCCTTTAAAATAAGTTATATTAGATTCCATAGGTGTAGAAATAATGATACTGATTTAACTATAGAATAATATAAATGCTAATTAGTGTTCCTGAAACATAATATATCCTGGCTATTTAGGTAATTTAAGAGTGTGGAACACTATTGTTTATAGTTATTTTTATTATTTCCATAAGCATTCTGATTGCTGCAAGTAAAATGTATATTCAAATAATTTTCATAACTGATTTACCTTTTCAAGATATTCTATTATATGTGGTTACTTTTAGTTAGCTTGATAGAGCCCACAAAGTAAATTTAGGCAATTTTAAAAATATTTAAAATATTATATATATATTGAGAATTTTAGCACTCACAGAGCACTTTTACACACATTTTTCCAAGTAATATTCATAACGAGTCTTTGAGGCAGACAGGCATCTTCTAACAGATTTAAAAACTATGCCTCAGAGAAGTTATGTAAAGTTCATACCCCTAGGAAGTCAAAGACTTGATAATTAAACTCAAATTTTCAGACACTAAATCTTAGGAGCAAAATGTAATTCCCAACTATCCAAGGCTTTCATGTCCTCGCATGATCTTTTGAATCCCAAGCCACATACCCTGGGGCTTAATGAAATAAGGCAGAAATAATCTTTTTATAGTAATTTTGCTGCAAAGATGCTGTCAGGTATCTCCACAGAGTAGAAAGATTGCAGAATATTAGCATAGCCATTAATTACAGCTACTACACTGAGAGGAAGTGGAGAGAAAGATGTTGAGGTGCTGTTAAATCATGCACAATTCAGAGCCCAACAGAGCTGACTCCAAATCTTGTCCTCACCTGTCATTGTGCATTGATATCCTAGGAAAGTCAATCAATCCATCTGAGCCTATTTTGGTTTTTTCAAAAACAAGTTGATGGCATTCACAGTGCAAGATTATTGTAAGAATTCTATTTAAAAGACATGCATTCAAAAATAAGAGCAAAACATTTATTACTTTGATTTCAAACTTCCATTTTCACTAATTGCAGAAATGCTTGCTTTTTAAAAATTATATATATAATATATCTGCTTTGTAAAATTGTCTTCTTTGGAGGTTTTCTCTTTTCAAGAGGCCTAATCTGCTCTTTCTTCACCTTCAGTGCAGATGAGCTTCCATTTCTACGTGTACTGGCAGAGTGGTATTGGTTCTCCTTGAGTTCTGGTTAAGTTGCATTCAAAATCAACTTAGTTCTATCTGGCCTACACTTTTTGGCTTTTTTTTTTTCTGTCCCCATTCTGGTACAGTTTATCTTATCGAGGCACTAGGCTTCTGCACTTTTTATGCTGTTTTGGACCAGGCCTTCCCAGGTCCTCTGCATGTTGGGTCAGGCACTGTTGTAATTATTATGACCCTACCAATGACTCCACTTGGGAGAGCCCCATATTCTTTAACCACTTCCTTCTAAATCTACGGTTCTTCTGATACACTAACCCACTTTCTCGAGATGACTGGAACAATACTCTTCTGCTTTCTCTACACTGAGATTATGTAAACTAATAAGGCTTTCTTCAGGACCATCTTTACTCAGTGCCTTCCACAGCCATTGCTATTCACTCAGAAACATGCCATGTGAGATTTAAGGCAAAGCTGACTGCTAGCCTTTTCTGGAAACCTTGCAAGTGTTCAATTCACTAGCTAACCCCACAAATCTATCTACATATTTCTACCACCTACTCTTAACTTTTGACATGAGGAGTGGCAAGACCCATGAGGTTTTTTTATCACTCTATTTTTTCCTACCTTAGATCTTTTTACCAGAGGTATTGTGGGGCAGAAACATCCTTTATATCATATTTTTCAGCTCTCTTATTTTATGGTATAAACATTGATCTTTTGTTCCTGTTCTAGTTCTTGATGTTTAAAATCTAAATTTGAGGAATTTCAAGAAAACATAATCTCTCTCCCTTTTTGAAATTTCAAGACTATTATTTTACTATGGTAAAAAAAATCATATATGCAAATCAAAACTGAAGAAAAACATTTTTTCTAAATATTTCTCCTTTTATTTCCCAGTTGGAATAAGCCTCAGTCTAACGGCCTTATCTCAATAGCAAGCAGTACTAAAATGGATGAAAAAAATTCTAAATGGAAAATAATTTAGATGCTATTTAAAAATGCTCTCCTACTACACCTTCAAAACACACAGCATCTGGCATATTATCGATGCTCAATAAGTTCAAATTAAAAGTATTATTAGTTATAATTATGAAATTACCTAGTTTAGATATAATAGTTTGTATTGTGCTCACCAAAAGTATCATTGCCATATTTGTTTACAGTATAGACATTATTCCTCTGGTAAAAGAGAGTTAATTTTTATGGTTTCCCTTGATCAGAAATGTGGACATATAATCCATGCTGGATTAGCATTCACATGTATTAGGCAGTAGAAAATAATTACCTTCATTCTGCACTGAGAACAACATAACAGCAAATGCTGACCCTTTGGCTTAATAAGGATTCATTTTGGACCTAAGGACAGACAAATTTAGTTACATCAAGCAACTGATTTTGTGCATAAACAGTTACCTTTATTTTTGAGATCATTTTAGAAACAATTTAGCAAATGACCATGTGTTTTTGTTGCAGAGACACTAGGATAATTGAAAAAGGGCTAAAAGAATTTTGTATATTTTTCCCTCAATCTTTCATGTATATGTGAGTTGACATAGTTTAGCCAGGATTATATGTAATATATCAAATATTATAATATACTATATATGATAATAATACAAGAGGATAGAGGAGGGATAGCAGGGGGTGAGAGGATTGGGGAGGGATAACAATAGGAGAAATACCTAATATAGATGACAGGGGGATGGATGCAGCAAACCACCATGGCACGTGTATACCTATGTAACAAACCTGCACGTTCTGCACATGTACCCCAGAACTTAAAGTAGAATTAAAAATCAAAACAATAAATATCTCCTTGAGAAGTTAATCACCGGAAGAACTCTTGCAAAATTGTATTAAGTTGAGAAGGTAAGTTAGAAAATTCCTAAGTATTCATAGATGTATAAAAAAATTTTAGTTATAAATACTGAAATATTAAAATGTGTCCGTGGATATCAGTTTAGATATATATAATGGCAAGAATAAAGCCAAAGTTAACTGTTTTATTCCTAAGTGATGTGAATTGAGATTATTTTTCCATGTAATACTTTTCTATATTTTTTCAATAGTATATGAACTTGATGCATATATATATATATATATATAAGCATTAAAGAGTATTTAAAATTAGAAATAGTGACCTCATGGTAATTACACTGCACTCAAAATTCTAGCTTTTATTTAAAGTCCATTCACACAACAGTATTCAGTGAAATGCCTTTTGCCAAATAAATTTTGGAATGCATTAAATGCCTTTCAATTTTTTGAGATTTACAATGTAAATAAGTATATACTAAATATTCTGCAAACTTCTATAAGATTTATAAACAGGAATCTCAGATTTCATATCAAATTGATCTCTCTTCCAATTATATCTAATCTACACAGTTGGCAAACAATGCTTTATATTGCAGGATATACGTATTGGTCATGTACATAAACAGTAGAGGTGGCTCTTATGCTTATTATTTGAGGAAGTGAAAACTGAAGAATGACTTGAAAATATAAAATAATAATAATACCATTTACTATCATAATAATAAATTTCTCTTGAGAATTTATCATCCAGTTTGTCAAACTTATTTCTCAACTTTTATCAACAGGAAAAGGTCCATCTCAATAATATTTATTTTATTTTTACCTTCCTCTGTGATGTAATATCAAATCTTTTGGGTTTGAAATATTTTCAGCAATATAATCTATGTGTTTCTAAACTTCAACGAAAAAGGAAAATATAAATAGATTAACATATCACACACTAAATCAGGACTTCATAGTGTACGTCTGCAAACCCATTCCTTCAAAGCCATTAGTGTACAGAAATTAAGTTCCAATAGAGTAATAAAGAAAATTTAGGTTTGAAACTTAACAAGAAGACAAAATGTATCTATAATGTGTTATTTATCTTCTGATCAATTCTAATTGTCCTCAAAATTTATTAGATAGAATTACACACTTCACATAGCTATTTTGATGCAAACTCCATTGATCTGTTCTATGATTCCCTCAGAGAGAGAAAGATTTACTTTGGTTTATCAAAACTCTCAAAATGTTGTTCATTGATCCAATTAGTTATTTATGCCTCAATTTTTAAGATGGATTTCCCTATATTTTAGAAGTGCTATGTTCACTAAATAAAATGCTCTTATTGCACTCTGTGGTTTCACTGAAAGTCATCCTTTAAATTGTAAGTGCTGTTTCAGCAAATTAGTGTTTACTCTGTAGCTTTTAGAGAGTGAATACAAAATTTCCAAATTGTCATTGGTACCATTTATCACCATTACCCACTAGATATCACTGACAAAGGTAACTTATCTACTGATTTACAATCTGAATAGAGATATGAAGAATCAACTGTCCTTTGTAGCAAATGATTGTCACTTGGTTCAACAATTTAAAAAACAGAATATATTCAAAAAGATCTCATAGATACATGTAACAGAGCTGTACTCTTTCTGCTATCCTGATTATTAGTGCAGTTCGTTAATCAAGAGCAGATAATTTAAACCTATACATATATATGAGACAATAAAATGAGATTTTATTAATATTAGAAATCGTAAACATATGAGAACTTGCCATAGTGTCACCTTTTTAATGGGTGTGAGGAAGAGTGATGGGGAAAAGTCAGTTACATATTTAATACTTTTGAGATTCAACTACATTGAACATAGCCTTTTTCAAGATCTTGAGATTCATGTCCAGTGTCAACTATCTACTTATTGAATTTTCTGTTGCCCTGGATGGAAATGTGAGGGAGAGTAGGACCAGGGCCTGACTTGCCACCCACAGTAGATGTGCATGTGATGTTGCCCATGTCTTTACTGAATTCCATTTGTCAAGATTTGAAATATGAGCAGTGGAGAAATATCAGCAATTGTATCTTATGCAAATATGCATATATTCTATATATGACCTATAAAAAAGAATCATAGAAAAGGACATCAATAAAAATTTCAGTGACAGATATGAATAGATAAGTGATTTGAATGAAAAATGATTCATTCCAGAATAATGGTAATGATAAATAAATATTCTAATGCATTAATTTATTCAACTTTGCTTCAGAGTTAGCCTAAATCTGTTACTCAAAATCATAATGTATAACCTAAGGCTTAAATTGTGTTTATCTTATAAAAAGCCCTTAATATAACATAGTGAAAGAGGCTATTATACTTAACAGGAGAGAATTTGTATCACTTTCAGTATGAGCATTTTATTTGTATCTCTATTTTACTCAGAATAAGCTATACCTAGTACACTGCCTGATTCCTTCCTTACCAATCTCTGGTTTTTAATGAAGTTGTTCAGTAGTTTTTGCTTTGTCATTTGCTGGCTGACATTAAGCTTATTTTTGCCCTTTGTTTTTCCAGTAACCTTCTCTGTAATTCATTTCTTTAGAAAAGATTACAAATCTAATTGTTTCTTTAGTTTAGGAAAATGTTCCTTAATTGTGTTTTTAGTTAGTTATGTCACATTGTTGTCTTCTACCTTTTTTTTTTAATCTGTAAGACTTATTTTTCACCCTAGACCTCTTGAAATTCTATTTCAATTATCTTACAATTATCTTATGGTTGTCACTAATGTAAGTTCAGATTGGTTTCTGGTGTATTAAAGTTACTTGAATAAAATAGAAACTTGTTCCTCTGTTCCATAATAGCAGACTAAAGGTAAGATGGTTCTGTTTAGATATGGTGGTTCTGAGGTTTTTGGGGACTCAGGTTCTTTTCTGTCATGCTAATACTAACTTCTTTCTTCATTGGTCAGGGTGTCTTCTGAGGCTCTGGTCATCACATCTCATTTTCAGAAATTATTCTGCACAGCTATTCTTCTTGCATTTCGTTGGCCAAGTTTGAGTTGCATGGCCACAACTCATGGCAAAAAAAGAGTGGGATAGTTTTTAAACTGAATACTTGATCACTCTAAATTAAAGAAGATTTCTATTACTGAGTTGAAAAATAATACTGGATAGTAAATAGCAAATAGCACCTTCTGCCAAACTATATTATTATGTTATTGTTTTGAATTGCTTTGAAATATGAGTTACATTGGATGTTCCAGGTCCTTAAAATCGTGTATTGACAGTGGTTCATCTCCTTTAATTAATCTGATTTTTTAAAAGTGAGTTTATATTTCATTGGCAGACAAACTCCTAGTGCTGCTGTTGGACTTTTGTAGATATCTAATTATATATTTTTCCTTAACTATTATCTTCTCTAGTCTTTAGCAACATTTTCTAAGAACTTTACCTGGTTTTTCCTGACCACTTACATATGTTTTGTGCATGTGTGTGTCTGTGTGTGTGTGTGCGTGTGTGTGTGGTTTGTGCAGTTAGTTGCTCTGGTACTTAAAGTTACAAAAGTCTTGCAAATAATTTGAACTACAATGATCTTTCCACCAATGGTTTTATTCTTAAATAAATAGTTAACCCTTACTCATCAGGCTCCATTTAGATATCAGGAGGAAGCTTTCTTCTTCAGGCCCCATTTCTTAACGGCAGGTCATCTATTTTGCTTCTTCTCAGCTTCTTGTAAATGAAAAAGACCAAATTTACCTAGGAGGGAGAATATCTCTCCTCTCCAGTGAAGTCCAGAGGCTGCTAAGCCATGCTATTTCAGATGCCCTGCATTCAGATGCTTATCATCAATGATTTTTTCCCCTAATTCATAGGTTCTCATAGATTGAGATGAGAAGAACCCACAGAAATTCTTATTATCAGAACTTCTATAAGCCAATGACTACAGTTTCACATTGCAAGACTAGATAGACAGCAGCTGCTTTGCTTAAGAAAAGAATATCATGGAATTGGGGGTAGAGTCAAGTCAAGAGACATTCTAATAGCCATCTTCCAAGATTTTCAAGGAGAATTTCAAGCTATTTATTTAATTTTTATTATTATTAGGTTTCTTTCTTCAGTTGGATCTTAAATGGAAGTTTACATTAAAGCCAAATTTCTTAACTAAAAAACCAGGACCTGAAACCCAAGCCACAACTCTGCCCTTTGTACACACCCTTGATTCCACTATAGCTACTACTCTCTTCAACCCTACCTATATAGGAAATATTGTTTTAAAAACAGTGATCTGTTGCCTATTTGGCATGTATTTCAAAAGATTCAGAACTCCTGTTTAAAGTAAATATTGGAATCCAGCAGATACTTCTGCCTGTTTCTGTGCAGAGATGCAATATCATCTATTCTGGAATCAGGTTTGTGTATGTGTGTATGTTTTTAACAAAAGGAAGGGAGAAATCATTTTTTTTAAATGAAAAATGTCAAGGAAAAGGTCTCTTTAGTGAAATGGACAGAAATTACTCATTGGACACTCCACTTTCTAATACTGTTGATTAGTCTTGCTGAGACCATCACTCATGTTGAAAATAATTCATAAATTTGGACAAAACTATCTAAATCTTCAACAAGCTAAAACTATTGAAGAGCTGATAAAATATTAAAAAACCAATCAAAATTTAGATTTTAAGATAATGATTATTAATGGTTTTTGTGTCTTCGCTATTTCCAAAATTCTACTTGTAAGAAAGAGTAATTTGTTTATAATTATGGCCTACTATACCCTTTATCAATCTTTGAAGACAGATGCCTGATGATATAGTCTATCCAATAACATGTTATCTTGGTGAAAATGGGCACATGCTTTTTCTGGGGCTTAGTTTCTAGATCTGTAAAGAATCACCATAAACATTCACAGAGTTTTACATTAATTAAGTGAATTAACTCATATACAGAACTCAGATGCTCATTTTTGAGTATTAATTTTGAGATGGCTCATATATTGTGGATTTTATAAAGCTAACTCAGATTACTTTGAGAAGGAATCAAGAATAAATGCATATCAATATCCATACCTATATACATAGTCAGGTAGATAAAATATTTCCTTTGGAAATCTGCACCATGTCTGAAGCTCCTCAGGGTCCTCACTGCTCCCCAAGTCCTTATTGCCTAGAATTCATTAGACTAAGTGTATTCATCTACAACTGAGTCTCCCCAAGTCCAAGTCTCACTGTGTGGGTAATTCTTTCTTAGGCTTTAATCTCTGCCAGTGGAAATGCACACTATCATTAGCCTAGGCAATACCACTTTTTCTATTCTACCACTGCCAAGCACTTTCGTAATTCATCAAAATACTATTGTTTAACAAAAACAGTAAATAACCATGTAATATGCATTTTTCATATTAGAAGCAAAAAGAACAAGACATTAAACTAGCAATAAACTGATAAAAATATTTAAGATATATTTCAAGCCTCGAGAACCATTTTGCTACTTCTATTCAGCTATTTTCAGTGGATTTTTGATCTTTAAAGCATGGTATTTGGAGTATATGAGGAACTGGAAGAAAAATAGTATGGTAAATTTTTGATTTGATACAAATGTTTTAGTAGCATTAGACAACATCTCTGGAATAAGAAACACATGAAAACAAGATAGCTATGCTTTTAAACCTGCTGGCTTTGATTTAGTGTTACATTACTACCTGTTTTATGAGTTCTGTAATATAAGCCTATTTGGTTCATAATGAATAAATGATGAATAATTCATAACATGTAAAAATTAATCAGACAGATCTGATTTTACAGATCTTATTCTCAAAAAGAGACAAAGTCACCATATAGATCATGAGGTACATTTTTAAAAAAACAGAAATTTTGTTAATATTAGTCTAAAGTACAATCTATTCTGTAAGCTCAAAATCAGCCTCTTTATATAAATAAAACCTCTTCACGTAAACTTCCTTAGATAAATTATTTTATCTAAATGGGTATGTTACAAACATTTGTAGATTTATGCACAAAATTTGATATTATCATGGACAGGCAAACACTGTTGCTCTGCTTCTTTTTCCATATAATTTTAAATCACACTGAATAATAAATCAGTTGAATTGATGACTTGTATAAAATACTGCGTTCTTTGGAGAAATAATACTATTTCTTATAAATCCTGTAACCTTGGAAATATGCAATTGTGATTTGTAGGTATTTTTGAACATACTGTAATAGTATTCTAATTCCCCAAATCTAAAAGATAGAGAAAAACACCTACCTCAAGGCTCATCTAAATAGAATATCTTTACTAAGATTGCATTCATAGGAGAAGCCTAACTGGACCTATGAAAATCTCACATGTTTTTGTCTATTTTCTCTCTCTTTTATTGGGGGGGGGTGGAAGTTACACTGTTTTATTTTAACCTCAGTTGAAAATGACTTTAAAAAGCTCAGGTCTATTAGTTTCACTAGGAAAAAGTCTAAAGTAATGGAATGACTTTTAGTAAAGGGATGTGTCCCTGTATTGTCATGTATGTTGATCTCTCAGGTTAATGGGTGTTATAAACAGAATTTACTGACTGTGTCAATCCTCTGTCCATCCTGGGTGAGAAAAAATGGAAGAGGTAATGGTGAAGAGGAGATATGTAAACAGACCCTGAGCCTGACAAGAGGCATGGCAGGTGGACCTGGAAAGAGATTAGAAGACCCAGCGAACCGTCCAAGAATATAACTCAGGTGACTTGGTTCTGTCAATGCAAACTTTTTATGGACTGTCTCTTATGTCTTATTCTTTGCCTAAAAATGCTTTCCTCACTTTATTCCCCTGTAGTTTTGAATCAGAATTGTTGTTTCTTTCTAAATAATATTTTAAAAGACTAAAATTCAGTACATTACAAATAAATATAGGAGGCATTACTCAGCTCACAGATTTTTTTTTTTTTTTTTTTTTTTTTTTTTGTATTATAACTCTGAAACCCAAGCTGGAGTGCAGTGATGCGATCTTGACTCATTGCAACCTCTGCCTCCCAGGTTCAAGTGATTCTCCTGCCTCAGCCTTCTGAGTAGCTGCGACTATAGGGGCATGTATTTTTAGTAGAGACAGAGTTTCACCTTGTTAATCAGGATGGTTTTGATCTCCTGACCTCGTCATCTGCCCATTGGCCTCCCAAGTTTCTAGGGTTACAGGTGTGAGCCACTGTACCCAGCCAAATACTGTATTTCTTAATTGTGCTTAAGTAACTGATATCCAAATGAAAGACTTCATTAAGCTGGAAAGATGGGAAAATCCAACTCAGGCATCATTAGAGCCTGTGTGGTCACTACAGGGAACTACAGATATCTAGCTTACATCTCTATTTGGAAAGTGGAGGAAGGAAGGGTCTCTAATGTCTGATCCAACATAGTCACTGGGAGTCTTCTTGTCTAAGACTCCCTGCCTCTGGTTCTATAGCTACTGTATGCTTCTCACATCACTAGCAAAGGACAGAAATTATTGCCAAGAATAAAACTCTGATGCTTGAAGTCTAGCCCCCGTCATGCCACAATTCGTTCAAACCCTCTAAGGTCTACTCTTCCCAGTCACTCCCAAGGCACTGTCCATCAGCACTCAGAAATCTGAGACTATAGTTTATTTACTTTACATTTGGGGACATAAATCTCCTATTTCATTGTTCTGCCCTGATATGGTTTAGTTCTGTGTCCCCACCCAAATCTTATGTTGAATTGTAATCCTGAGCGTTGGTGGTGAGGCCTGGTGGGAGGTGCTTGGATCATGGGGGCAGTTTCTAATGGTTTAGCACCATATTACTAGCACTGACTTGTGACAGAGTTCTCATGAAATCTGGTTATTTTAAAGTGTGTGGCACCTCCACCTTTGCTCTCTCTTCCTTCGGCTCCCTCCACGTGAAGATGTGCTTGCTTCCCCTTCACTTCTGCCTTGGTTGTAAGATTCCTGTGGACTCTTTAGAAGCAGAAGCCTGAACAGTACACATAAGCATGTGCCAATTCAAATTATTTTCTTCTTAAATTACTCAGTCTCAGGTATGCCTTTATAGCAGGGTACTAATGGACTAATACATGCCCTTAAACAGCAAATGCAGGTGATATCATTATTTTAACAGTCATGAATATTAGTTGCCAAGCAATGAATGGTCAGGGACTCCATTGATTGCAATAAGTACATAGAATCATTAGTGATCCAACTTGCTGATCAACTCTCATTCATTGAAAATCATATCTATTTATACTAAGTAACATAGCCTCAAACTCAGCACAAATTTTAAGGTTAATCATTGGCCTATTACCACACTTTAATTAAATGTCTTATAATTAGGGCCATCACTCCAGCATAATTAAGTCATTTCTTTCCCTCATACTACTCTATACATTATATTGACTAATCCAAGGATTAAATATGACATACATCCTTTCCATTAAGGGCATTGGAACCTGCTTTGAAAATTTTAGCTCACACAAGTGCCATTTAAAGAAATAAAATGGTTTCTTGCCCTTCAGTAACTTTTCTCTCTGTCGGTTAATGTTCATGTTTAGCGTATCAGAAAAGCATCTAGATTCTGATGACTTTAAGTAGTCTTATTAAACAGTGAGTTTGCTTTCAGTTAAACACAGAATAGGCCACTCACCTAATGTTGGTATTTGCCTTTTATTTGTGTGCGTGTTGTATTAACTATCATCAAACAGTTATGAGGCAGCCTTACTTTGAATACCAAAAGCTCTGTTAACAGCTGAGGACAGGAAGTACCCCACTGAGAAAAGTGCTGAAGTCAAAACTGACTTTCATTATTTTCTGAGTTCATTAAATGTTATATTGAAAATTAGGAAAGTCATATTAAATGTTTTAATTTTACTATTTATTTGTAGGGTTAATATAAAATAAAATGAAGACCAGGCCTGAGAATCCCTAGAGCAAATAAAACCACTTAGGTTATGTAAGGGAAATATTATTTCTTGTAAATGCCTTTGATGACCATAAGTAAAACTTAAGTTGCCTTCTAAAAGTGATATAAGATGATTGCTTTTAACCAATCCTTTGCTCCTGAAAACACTATTGTAATAACAATCATTGTAAACATTAAAAAACTTCTAAATTTTGACTTTATAAGTAGTTAATAAAGCCAGGCCTCTTAACCACTTTTGGCTTGAGAACTCTAGGTTCACGAACTGCTCTTTCCTGTGCAAGATAAACTTTCTATAATTTTTTATGGCACATAAAATTGTTTGTATTTATTGAGTATAAAGTGATTTTTTTTCTACATGGGATCTCATTCTGGTGCCCAGATTGCAAAGCAGTGGTGTGATCATAGCTCACTGCAGCCTCCAACTTCTGGAGTCAAGGTATCCTCCCACCTCAGCCTTTGAGTAGCTGGGATTCCAGGTGTATGTCACTGCTCATGGCTAACATGAAGTTTTGAAATATATGTACATTGCTAAATGGCAAAATCAAGCTAATTAAGATAAGTATTACTGCACATAGTTGTCATTTTTGTGATAACACTTAAAATCTTGTCAGTATTTTTCAAGAATGCAATATATTGTTATTAACTGTTGTTCACCATGTAGTGCTTTAAATTTTTTAAATTTGATCTGTTTTATTTTTGACAGTAGTAAATAATTGCAATAGCCTAAGTGAAAAATTAGGTCTTATAATTATAAAAGAATTTTTAAAGTCTTTAAATGGACTAGGTACAATAAGCGGAATAATAGGTTTCATAGATCTAATTTCAGAACATAATTTATTATAACTATACTAAATGAAGTAGATGGGCTGCTATCATCCTTTAAAAGAAGTATATTCAGAAAACTTTAATGAATATATCTTACTGAAGGAAAGACAAGATGATTTCTCTAAAACAAGCCAGATCTATTAAACTATTCAGCCATTAAAGTTGTTTGAAAAGAAAAAGGCATTACAGATAATGAAGGGAAACATGTGGGACAGAAAATTGGATCTAAATATATGTGAAAATAAATATAACATATACACCATAGAATACTATGCAGCCATAAAAAACGATGAGTTCGTGTCCTTTGTAGGGACATGGATGAACCTGGAAACCATCATTCTCAGCAAACTGACACAAGAACAGAAAATCAAACACCGCATGTTCTCACTTATAGGTGTGTGTTGAACACTGAGAACACATGGACACAGAGAGGGGAACATCACACACTGGGGTCTGTTGGGGGGAAATAGGGGAGGGATGGTGGGGGGTGGGGAATTGGGGAGAGATAGCATGGAGAGAAATGCCAGATATAGGTGATGGGGAGGAAGGCAGAAAATCACACTGCCATGTGTGTACCTATGTAACAATCTTGTATGTTCTTCACATTTACTCCAAAACCTAAAATGCAATTAAAAAAAAAAAAAAGCTCTTGAAACACCAAAACATGTTAAGCCTTGAGAGAGATGTGACTGTGATCTGAGTCACACATAGTTACAACTTCTGTTTATCAGATTACAGATTAAATAACTTTCTTATTTTTCTCCTTCTATACAGTGATTAGAGATAATTAAATGTAATGACATTTGTTGTAGATTAACTTCCCCTTTGTTGTCCTACTTTGCTTAGACCAGATGAACAACAATCTATGACTATTACACCCTCTGTAAAAAATATTAAATGTACTGTCTCCAAGAGGAAACATTGTCTATAACCAATCCAATTGCTTTAACTATGCACCAACCTTGTATGGAAAATGTTGCAATTCTCTTAAAACTCCTCTCTCTCTGCTGATATAAATGAAACCATAACTTCTCTACTTCTGGATGCTGCCTCCATTTCTTTGGAGTTAGTGTTTCTGGGTGGTTTATACACTTTGCGCTTGAATAAACTCTCTTTAAAGTATATTCTGACCCTCTTGATTATTTTAGGTGGACATATACTTCTAATAAAGCATATGTATGTCTTCTTTTGAAAGGTATCTGTTTACATTTTTTGCTCACTATTTTATGGGGTTGTTTTCTTTCTTGTTAATTTGTGTAAGTCCCTTATAGAGGCTTGATGTTAGACCTTTGACAGATACATAGTTTGTAAAAATTTTATCCCATTCTGTAGGCTGTCTACTTAGTCTGTTGATAGTTTCTTTTGCTGCACAGAAGATTTAAGAAAATATGCTATATATATGCCATAGAATATTATGCAGTCATAACAAAGAATGAGATCATGTCCTTTGCAGGGACATGGATGAAGCTGGTGGCCAATATCCTTAGCAAACTAACACAGAAAGAGAAAAACAAATGCTCTGTGTTCTCACTTATAAGTGGGAGCTAAATGATGTGCTTACATGGGCACAGAGGAGAACAACACACACTGGGACCTTCCAGAGAGTGGAGGGTGAGAGGAGTGAGAGGATCAGGAAAAATAACTAAGGGTACCAGGCTTAATACTTGGGTGAGGAAATGATCTGTATAACAAACCCTCATGACACAAATTTACCTATGTAACAAACCTGCACTTAAAAGTTAAAAAATAAAATAATAAAAAAGAATAAAAAGCAAAGGTTCAGTGATATATAACCCTTCTGAAGGGGGACTTGGCCTATCAACACTTAATGTAAAACTAAAGTACTTATGATAATGATATTGGCCCAGGAATAAACATGCAGACCAATAAAGCAAAGAAAGGAGTAAAAAAAATTTTTAATATATAAAAATTTAACATATGAAAATACTGGTATGGAATACTTTTGAAGAAAGGAGGTACTAAGTAAATAGGAAAATTCATTATATATATAAAAAAATGAAAATAGATCTCGACCTCACATTATATGTAGAACATTTAATTATCTAATGGAAATATTTTAAATATTTAGAAGAAAATAAAGGAGAATATCCTTTAGGGATTAAGATTTCTTAAATGAGGTATAGAAACAATAGCAGCAACAAAAACCATCAGTTTTAATAAAGGATTGCTAAATTTAACTACATTAAAATTAAGATTTTAATAAAAAAATCAGCTAGATCTGGGAGAAAATACTTGTCATATGCATGTCTGATAAAGGATTGGTATATAAAGCATACAAAGCAAACATCCATAATGAAAAAGCATACAACCCTGTAGAAAATAGACAAAAGATGTGAAAAGCTTGGGCTAATGTTCAGCTTATACAGAACAGGCTTTATGTCCTTCACAACCAGCTTCTTTTCTGATTGGCCTAATATCTAGTTACAATGGTTGTTGCCTTTCCTGTATCAGTTGCTAAACGTTTAAAATATCACTCTATAAAGAGCCATTCCACAGAATAGGAAATACACATGGCCAATAAACATATGAGAAAACAAGCAATGGGGGAGATACAAATTATGCTCTTAATGAAGCTGTTCACAACCAATGGATTGGAAAATATAAGTTTTGACAATACTAAATGATAAAGAGAATTCAAGTCAATGAATCTTTAATAAGCAGCTTATGTATGTTTACATCCATAGACATTTGGAAAACAATTTGAGATTTTCTTTTCAAGTTGAATGTTTCCACTATATTCCACAGCCCCATTCTTAGGAGTATATCCAAGAGAAATGCTTGCAGCACAAATAGCATTTCCCCTTTCTTTAATGTTCCCCACCTTAGGGAGTCTTTGTCTCCATCCTGTCTTTGAAAATACTTGTTTCTTCAAGTCTACTAATCCCTTCAAGCCCAAGCAAATAATGCAACTTTTGTGAAAATAACTTCTGCATTTATGCCTGTTACACAAAGGGAATACAAATACTTGGCTTATGGAAGGAAATCGAAGTAAAAAATATAGAAAGAAAATAAAAAGAAACAAAAAAACAGAAGTTAATATCTAAATAACTTGTCCTGATCTATAATGATAATAATATGTCTGCCACTGTTTATAGAGTGCCCACTGTATGTCAATGTTTTAAAAACTTCTGCCATGATTAACTCAGTTAATTTTTCACAATATTCTCATAAAGTTTGGGCTATTAGTATTTTTCATAAATTAGGAAACTAAGGCATACCAAAGTTAAATGGTCCAAATTCATACAGCTTGGAAGCAGAGTCCAGATTCTAACCCAGATAATCTAACTTTTCAGAACCCCCAAATCTGAAAAACTACATTAAGCCCATCTCAAGGTCTAATTGCACTCCCCATTATCAGCACTGGTGAACCTGGTAATCATCATGCAAAACATGAAACAGACCCTGAACATCCTCAATTAGATCAAAGTTGGATAGCTTATCCATGAGTTGATTAATGACAATTCCTTGGGACCTTGGGATTTGGAATGAGCAGTGGGATATCAGAATAAAGAGCCTGAGATAGCAAAGGCAGAGAAACTTCTGAGATCAATTCTAACTCTATATCTTCAAATTACTGTTTTTAACAGTAAATATGTCCTTATTCTTATATCTTCCTAAAGTTGTTTTTTCATCTATACAAGATTTATGGTATTTATCCACACTGTTTTCTGCTCCCACCAAAATATCTTTACCCTTGATTTAGTTAGTATTAGTTGTGGGTGATTGCATTTTTTTTCTTCACATTAACTGTAAAATAAATTTGTTTTCATGATTCAGTGTCTTAACAAATTAAAAATATTTAATACAGAATATGCTGCTAGGTAGCCTCTTACTGAGATAATGTACAAGACAGGAAAGTCAAGCTTGATAGAGTTTATTCAGGAGGACCTCATTCAAGCACAGCTCAGAGGCACAATTTACACTGCACAGCATGTTACAAATGCATTGCATCTCCACAGCGAGAAGGTGAGGATAAAAAGCATCAAGAATTATTTCGTTGTTGTTGCTGAAGGTACATGAAAATGCAGTCAAGAGTAAAATGTAAGATGTTAAAAGATACAAAAGATTATACGATAGTGTATACTGGTTTAATTCTGTCATAGTTTAATTTGGAAAATGTCATATGCAAACATAGCTCTAGAGTTTCCACATAGATTCAACTAAAAGAGTGCTCCATATAAAATGAAATAGAACTTATGATAAAGCCAAAATGAGTTAGATACAATTGTGTTTCATAACTTAATAAGTATTAAAATGAGTCAGTACCTAATTACATTAGTTCATTGACAGAAATTTCCAAGAGTTATACTGTGTTCAGAAAATAGATTTTGTTTCAGGAGTTTGCAAATTTTAGAATCACCACAAACATTTTAACTATTTCATGCAACATTTTATTTGAAATTGAAATTGTTTCATAAAAGTTCTATGATTATCTGAAAGCAGTGGACTGAATTTTCTTTGATACGTTTTAAATGTTTACAAGTCCTCTTATTTCTAGATACCACTGCAGAAATATATGACTAATAATTTATCTTAGAATATTTTTAATATTACCCAGTTCTCTTAAAGAGTAATTTACATTAATATATTCTCCTTTTTTTCTATATTCTTTATGAACAGAAAGGGAAAAAATGTGATAAAAAATAAGTTCAGAGAAAACATTTTGCAACTAATCTTGCTATAAGTACTGTTTTATAAAAAATAAAATTGCTGCTGATCTGAAATATAAAATATTAGATTTCTAGTCTTATGTGGAAGGAACTCATAGAAGCAATATCATTACTCTTCATGACACTGATAATAAGTCAAATGAGTAAATAATAACTATGTTGGCTACTAGAGGATAGTTAAGTAAAATATAAATATAGGTAGCATATAATTTGTGAGAGATTTTGGAATATTCAATGCCCAAGATCAGAGCTTTCCTTCTCTAAGGAAAGCTAACAACAGAGGTAAAGGTCAGAGTAGAGGGGGCCATAAGCCAAGAAATGTGGGCAGCTTGAGAAGCCAATAAAATCGAGACAACAAATTCTTCCCCTTCATCCTCCAGAAGGAACGTAGCCCTGAAGACCTATATCAGACCTTGACTTTTAGATAATAAACTTAAGCTGTTTTATGACATTAAGTTTGTGGTAATTTGTTACAACAGCAAGAAAATACTAATGCATCTGCTATTCAGTCATAATCTGAAATGAAAGTCATTGTACACTTCCTCATATTTCTCTCTATGCCTAGCACATAGAATTGTGTGGTTTAAGTTCTCAAATTTTCTTTCTTTTTCAAATTAAATGGAGGTTAAGGCTTTGATGGTCAAATTAAAATTTTAATGAAGATTGTGAACAGAGTAGAATATATTCTTAATAATTTTTAGACTTTTATTTTAGGTTCAAGGGCGCATGTGCATGTTTGGTATATAGATAAGCCTATCTTGCAGGGGTTTGGTTTACAGATTATTTCATCACCCAGGTACTAAGCCTCATACCTAATAGTTATATTTTTCTGCTCTTTTCCCTCCTCTCACCCTCCAAGCTCAGGTAGGCCCCAGTGTCAGTTGGCCCCCTCTTTGTGTCCATGTGTTCTCATCATTTAGCTCCCACTTATAAGAAAAAGGGTGGTATTTGATTTTATTATGCTGTGTTAGTTTGCGAAGGATAATGGCCTCCAACTCCATCCATATTGCTGCAAAGAAGCACATTTTCTTTATTCAAGCCTGCCATTGATGAGCATTTAGGTTGATTCCATGTCTTTGCTATTTTAAATAGTGCTGAGATGAAAATACACATGCATACATCTTTATGATAGAACGATTTATATGCCTTTGCATATATGCCCAGCAATGGGATTGGTAGTTCTGTTTTTAGCTCTTTTAGGAATCACCACACTGCTTTCCACAATGGTTGAACTAATTTACACTCCTGCCAACAGTGTAAATAAGCATTGTCTTTTCCTTGCAACCTTGCCGGCATCTCTTACTTTTTGACTTTTTATTAGTAGCCATTCTGACTGGTATGAGATGGTATAGCATTGTGGTTTTGATTTGCATTTCTCTAATGGTTAGCAGTATTGAGCTTATTTTCATACGATTTTTGGCCGCACGTACAACTTCTTTTAAAAAGTGGACAAAGGACATAACATTTTTGCTAAATATATCAGTCAAAATCATTCCTTTAGAAGGAATTCTAATAAGAATAATTTATTGACATACTTTTAAAAGTAGAACTCAGATGTATATCCACTACACAATTTCACTGATGGAGTTATATTTAAGTATCTCAAAATGTCTTCTGAATTTGCTTCACTTTAAGAAATGTGTTTAACCAATTTAAGTATAATACAAAATAATGATTTTTGTGCAGACTTTTGGACAGAAAGTAATGACCTATCCATATACTTTAGTAATCTGAATGATGTGCCTTACAGACTCAGGCAAGGCATATGGGTGATAGCACTTCCTTCATCTCACTATCTTAAAGTTAATGGATTCTGTATTCAATGTTACTAGAGTTTGTGTACATTAGTTTCTTCAGAAGAATATATTATAAAGCTTCTTCTAGGTAACTTTGTTATCAAAATTAAAGACATTTAATTCAAACTCTTGAACTTTAAATAACTTACCTATATATGAATTTATTTAATGTGAAAAGGCAGAATGAGAAATTTCACTATTTATGAATGATAGGTCAGGACACAAAATATCTGTTGTTAGACATAATATTCAAAACATCAGAGGATTATTTTAATCAGTATGTATGTAGAAGGAAAAGCTGGATATGTATACATAAATAATCACTAATTAGAACTGATAAAAAGACATAGTATTCGGTAGCAACAGATTACCTTTCAAAGTGACTGTAATGGGTTAAATTATCATGTTCTGAATCAATGCACAATTAACAGGCACAAAGAAAAAAATAATGTGTTAAATTTTAAAAAGAGACTGACTGCAATATAGAACACAATTGACTCTATGTTCAATTGTCTTATGTTTTCTCTGTGTTACATGAGAAATATTCCCCTTCCTCTTGTTAAAAGTTTTACACTCTCCAACTCACCTTATGCTAAAGATTCTCAACACCATCTTCCTCCTAGTCAAATTGAAGTTAATCATCTTCACCCTCTATATATAATCTAATTATGTTTCTCTTGATCTCATTGGTTAGCTTCAATTCCTAACCTTCATTAATCTTCTGATTTTTCATTTTCCTAATTTTTATTGAACACTTTATGAATCAAGGAGGAATGGTCTTCAATCTTCTATTGCATAATGCATAGCATATATAAATGGACATGAACTGATCAACAGCCATAACATAGTCAGGAAAACAGTGCACAGTATCAACCTCTGGTAAAAGGGTCAGCAGAATGAGTGATATGACTGAACAACTCAGCTTGAGGAAAAGTAAGATAGTCCTTCAGAAGGTAACACAGTATCAATTGTGATGGTAAGTTTTAAGTGTCAACTAGGCCAGACAGTTATACCCAGATATTTGGTCAAACACGAGTCTAGATGTTACTGCAAAGATACTTTTAGATGAGATTAACATTTAGGTCAGTACACTTTGAGTAAAGCAGATTACCCTCCATAATGTGGATGGTCCCTATGAAATCAGTCAAAAGTCTTAATAGAACAAATAGTGACACTCACCTGTGGAAGAGAGAATTCTGTTTTAAATTGCCCTTGGACTTCAGCTACACCACCAGTCAGGCTCTACCACTGTATGAGCCAATTCCTTAAAAAAAACCTACCTCTTTACATGTAGATAGATAGATGACGGAAGACAACAGATAAATGGATTAATGGATGAATGGTTAGGTAGGTAGATGGATAGATAAATAGACAGATAATCTTTTACACACACATATCCACATCCTATTATATTGGTCCTGTTTCTCTGGAGAACTCTGATACTCTATAAATTCATAAAAGTAGAAAAAAGAAATTGATAAAAATGGATATTGCCCTTCTACTTATTCTCTCCTACTCCAATTAAAAATTTTGAAAATTCATATAATCTATAGAAATCGTCTAGAAATTAGTGTTGCATTCACTTGCTAACAGCATAGTGACTTAGAAATGTTTACAGAACAACATAAGCCTTCCAATCCTTTCTGTTATTCCAATTGCGAGATCAAAAAACATGTATGTAACATCAATAAGAAGAGGGTTTATGTGTGACCATCACTCTTGATATGAGGGCAGAGTCTCCCTTACAGAGTTGTAGCATGTTGTAGTCGTACTTGGAAAGAAATATGATCTGCTTTTGTCTATACAGCAAGGGTTGATATAAAGTTTCTATATATGTTGGCTCTGTTTTGTGTAAATGGAATGGGATTCCCAGTGAGATATTTTACAACTTTCCTAGAATAGTGAGTATACTCCACAGCTGAGAACAAGTGACATTTAGTACCTCACATTCCTGTTTCAGATAATTTCTTGCTCTTTTTGCCAGCCAGCTCCCTGTGGTACTCTCTTGTCTCCTTCTACCAGGCTTTCACCACCCTGTAAGTAAATGACCAAGATCAATAATTTCATGCAAACCTCTTTTGCATATAGCATTTTTTTTCTAGAGAAATGAGATGCTAAGATGCATGAGACAAGTGTACCCACCATTTAAAGGTAATAATTCATTGGGAAGACAGGATCTATACACACAAATTACAATATAAGGGGAGGCATGAGCTAAGAGTGCAAGAAGTACATAGACAAAACTGAAGATTTCTGAGGCATTCAAGATCTAAGAAAGAAGTTTGTGGTAGCTAGGCTTATTAAAATTTTAAGAAAAGCAGGTATTGGTAAAGTTGCTTAATTCTGTTTAGCTCAAGCAAAGGTAATTGATTCAATGTTTTGAATGACATGACATAATTTCCTGAATTTCAGCACATTTTATACTCCTTGAAATGCTCACATGTCAATTACTCCATTATGGTAGTAGTATATGAGTTCTTTGAAGATCATACTAGGTTTTGTTGTCTTTCTATATAGAGAGCAAAGTACAGCATCTGTAACTTTAGTATGTTATGAAACCATTCCCTTTCTTTTATCAAAAGTTTAAATAACTTTTGTAATAGAAAAACTTTTTTAAAAAAACTTTATGAGAAATAGTTGTTAAAATAAGAGAGAAAGCAAGTTTTGTAGTTATCTCACTCTTTTCTCAAACAGGAAATTCTAGTAGAGAATTATCATTGCAATTATACAGGACAAAGTCTCTTCTTTCCTTTGAGATAGAAGAAGTAGGAAGCATTTTTTTGCAGGAATGTGTGATGAATCTTAATATGATGGCACCAAGAGTCTTTAGAGAATATTCAAAAAATCTTACTTTGTTGAAGACTGATAAGAATGAAGATAAATCAAAATTTCAAGGAATATTTAGAAATGTAGAAGTTATTCATTTTTAATTTTTTGGTGATTCATTTTTCATTTATTTACTTGATTTGATCTCTAGCAATTAACCAGAAGAAATAAACTAGTGTAATTAAAAGATGAGTGACTCTTAGTCATTTTTTTGATTACTATGAGGATGGCTTGCATGGAATTCTTCTGTACTTTAAGGGTATATTGTTTTTCAATGTTTAGTTGAAAGTTAGCTATTCATCTGTAGTATGATATAAATGCTTTTCTTCAAGAATTCATTCAATGACAAATACATTTTGAGTGCCAATTTAAAAGAAAATGGAGATTACAGAGAAAAATGTTGAGAAATATAAACTTTAATGTAGGTGAGTATACTATATGTGTACATATCCTTATTAAAAACTAAGATATAATTGCTATAATTAGAATTTATATATCATCAAAGATACTTATTAAAATGCTAAGAGAAAGATAAATATTTTTAAAGTATTATTTCTTTGAACTAATGAAGCTTAAATATTAAACAAATGAATTTTCTGGAAAATTTCTATACACACAAATTCCATCTCAAAGTAAATGTTATTGCCTAGTCAACAAATTTGTGTGTGTGTGTGTGTACTGATAATAGAAACATGGGTTTCTAGCAAGAACTTCATATCAAGAATTTTCCTACATATTTATTATCCAAAATATCATATATGTGTATTTTTATATATTTTTTAAAAAGCTTAAGACTTCTTTAAAAGCTTTACTTGCAATAGTTTTAAAGTTAAATATGTTGACAAAATATCCATTTCCAGTGACATTAATTTCATGATGAGTATTATGGAAGCCTGGTTTGTTGTCTCATTAAATTTTTGATTGATTTAATATTATCACCCTAAAATAATCATAGAATTCTTTTTATGCTGAGAATTCCCAGAGATACAAAGAAAATATTAAAACCTGTTTTCAATATGGAAATTAATATTGAGAAGTTATACACCATCGCACCATCGAAAGCGATGGTAATAATGCCAAGACAGTAAGATCAAAGCACAGTATGTTAATGTACCACTAAATTCATGATAAACCTTGAGGAAATGGGTCTGATATAAGAATATATCCATCTTAAATATTAATGCATTGTAAAAAGTAATTTACAAATGTAAAATATAAATTGATAATGTTCACACTCTAATGCAATATTTCATAAAAATAATGTATTTCTAAGTTTGAAAATTACTATTTTAATGTATAGTAATGAAATAGACAACAAACAAGAAATTATATTAGAGTCTAAAAAGGCAGAAAATACAAAGTGAAGTTGGGGAGAATAATAAGATGAAAACAAAGAATAACCCAACAGAGAAAAAATAACTAAACCAAAAAATTGCTTTGGTATGTTTAATTTTCCATTTAGATTTGGGACTGCTATTTTTTTTTTATTTTTGAGGAGGAATATGTGTAGGAAATTGCCTTGGAAGGAAATGAACTATGTTTCATCTTGGCTACTTTAAACTGAAAATAATGGTAGGATGCAGTGAGAAAAAGAACAAGCACATGTTTAGAATATTTATTCAATTATAAACAATTATATTATTCTTATAGAATTGAATTAATTCTTCATCAGAAGGAATGAGAACAATAATAAAATCTAGAAACTTAAGCATAGCTATCTCAAACCGGTCAACTTTCTTTCAAAAATCTAATTAATAGTAACTCATCCAGACTTCTGAAAACATATGTTTAACAATGAAAACTGGTCACTGTGAAGTTGAAGTTATGTTTTTCATTACATTTATATCCTATGTAAATTTGAAAGTTACTGATAATTTTCAAATGCATGCATTCAGTGCTGTTTTACACATGGTACTTTGTGTAGCTCCTACAAAACTGATGTAGCAATATCAGTACTCACCTTGTGACTTAAGCAGGCAGCATTCATTCTTTTTCCCACTCTTTGTGATATTTGTACACCAATTCTGCACTTGGGCTACAATCAATACACAGGAAAAAATTAAAAACTGCAATAAGAACATTGAAGCTGCAAGGAAATCACATCATAAACAGCTGGCAAATTTTGGGTTTTGTTGTCTTGGTACTCCATTTTGATGTCATGAATAGAAAGGTCTATGAATTATTTTAATCATCTAACCAACTATTAACTACTAATACCTAACTTCTCAGATGAGATGTTTGCTTTTGGAACTTCTTGTTACCTCTTTATAATTTGGCTTGTCTGAGTTGTGGAAGCCAAAGAAACTCCATCTTAGATATTAATCAGCCATGTTGGCTTCTGATTAACTCTAGTCCCAAGAAGTCCTCTAAGATTTTACATTTACCTATTGTTCCTTGTGTAAGAGCAGGTACTTAGTCCACTTAGGTGAAATAAATCCTGCAATTAGGTCAAACAAACTTGATGTTATTGTGCTTCAATTGCCCTACACATCTCCTCTGAGCCACCCCTTCCTTATGGTACATAAGCCCTGTGCCTGGGGGTGATGGGGCAGGAATCCACCACCTTGTCTTGCCACCACCTCAGACACAGCCAGGCCTTCTATTCTTAAATCCCTATTAAATGCTTTTTTTCTAAGAAACTGGATTTGTCAGCCTCTGTCTTTGGCCTCTCTCTCAGCTTCTTTTCACTTTAAGGTAGTTTTGTGTAGACTTGCCCACCATGAAACAGAGTTAAAATAGGAATGTCAATATCTACCTAATCTAGCTTTCTGGAATACTAAATGACATGGCGCATTTTAAGCAGCCAGTAAAATGTCTAACAAACATTGAAAGTTCCATAATAAACTGCCTTTCCGTAACCTTTTCTTACCAGCTGAAGAAGTTTATACTATCTCTTTTTGTCTCAAATACATATTGTACATTTCATAGAGACATGTCTGTTTCCTAACTAGGCAGTTGTGGATCTGGAGTGACAAACATTAGATACTTTAAATAATATGTTTACTGCCTAGTCCTGGATTTCTATATCATATGGGAGGAGATTTGGTTCATTTTGTCTCAGCATCTGATAATCTTTTCTTTCATCATATTTTGTACTTATATTTTTATACCAGGAATGCATTATGTGCACATAATTTAGAGAAGTGAGCCTAAAACTCATCATGTGAGATGCTTGTAAACATTTCTTAGTGTTGTTATGAGATAATGACATTGACAAATCTACCATTATAGTGACAGTTTTCAGGAAAATTCAAGTTGGCCACGGGAATCTCCATCAAATATGATTTCTATTACTTCTTCCAGGTTGTTGTTGCTGTTTTATTTGCTATGCTATTGTACATAAAGATAGCTTGGTCAGTATGTATAAACTTTCTTAAGTGTTACATTTTTAATAAATACATTGAATGGAAATAAATGTATATTTTATTTATTGAAAATATGGTTACCTTCTATTATTCAGGGTAATCAGAAGCTGAGTATAGTCATATCTATGAATATCATTTAAATTTTAACTAATGTTTGTAAATAAGAAATCATATACACAAAAGTACTCAAGATTTTAGTGTTCTTATTTCGCATGTATTTAGATAAAAGTGACACCTTGTTCAAATATTCTTTGCTTAGTACTAAAAACTAACGAAAATTTTGTTCATATGACTTATATCACCAAAATTGGCATGTTGACCTCAGAAAGAAATGAGATGTTGCTAAGTCTATATGTTTAGTTTGGCGGATACAATTCACATTCACTAAAACGAGATGCTGTTAGTAGATAATACAAAATCATTGTTCATCAAGGGGTTAAGTTTTTTCTTCCAAAACAAGGCACATCCCACCTTCAGAACTGCTTAAGAGCCCTTTCTGTAATAATCCTTTCTGGCTCCTGGTATTCTAATTCTGACCCCAAAATTCTCTTGTTCTAGTTTGCTTTTCGCTGAATATATTGATACTTTTATTATCTATTCAAATGTGCCTGGTTTTCTGGCAGTCTGTGTTTTTAAAAATGCTGCTTTGCTCTGTATCACCCACAAATTGGCAAGTTCCTGGAAGAATATACCTCTGCCCACAGATGAGGTTATTGATATTAAGGAAGCTGAGTGGGGATGTCAGATGCTATCAGAGGCTGTGGATCAGGAGGCCATTAAACAAGTATATTGTAAAAATGTCTATATAAAGGACACTTTTAACCCTTGATTCATATATTTTATTGGTAAGTGCTAAGGTTATCTTTTCTCCATCTTCTGGGAGGAAATCTCTGGCTCAAAGGTAGTAGGTGTGTGGTGTGAGGGATGAAAAGAAGTGAGTCCTAAGACAGGAAAACTTAAAGTTAAGTAAAAAGCTCTTTTCTCAACAATGAAATTGCAGGTATTGACTGCTGAGCTCCAGAATATAAACATCCAGTCTACTAATCTACAGGAAACAGGCCGGATGATCTACCATGAAGTAAATGAGAATCTCAGAATTAAAGCCTAAGCTTTCTGATATGTGAGGTTCTCCAGTGAAAAATCTTAAAGCTACATGTTTATCCTATACAAGCTCACCTTGGGCAAGCTCCATCCATGCACACTTTGCTTTCCACTGCCTCACTTGTGAATATGAGTGAACAAAGATTTCCATATTCATAAGGAAAGTTTGCAATACAAAGTGTAGAAACCAAAGCAAACATTTTTACTGAAAGAATATTAAGGGATAGAGATAGACATACATTATTTCACTAACAGAGGGAGGCTTCAAAAAGAACAAACAAAAAGTTTTGATATGAAGGATATTACCTTACTAAATATTTTTTCCTAAAATAAAAAGTTGTAAGTTTTGAGGAGAGACAGTAAAGCAGAGGCAAACAATTTTCATTTTGTTAAATTTTACTACATTGAAGATGAAATATTATTTTTAAATTTTCTAAAGCAGAAAAATTTTACTGAAATTTGAGAATTAAAAGAACATCTGAGATCACAATAACAACACTAGAAGACAAAAAATAGGAAAAAAATTGCCTTATAAGGTAAAATAGCTTACCTGTAAGGTAAAATAGTTCCCGAACTAGACTTATAATCCAGTAAACTGGCACTCAAGTATAAGGGTAGAAGAGATATATTTTAGACATGAAAAGTTCAAAAAATAAATGTAGCTCTCATTATTCCTTTCTCAGAAATCTTCTGGGTATGTATTTCAACAAAACAAATAAATAAATGAAGAAATATTTAATGAGATATTGGAAAAAGAGGATACCCAACACCTGAAAGAGGTGAAGGTAATTCCAAGGATGACAACTCAACTAGATAACAAATCTATAGAGCAATCTGAGAGGGCTCCAGAATTCCAGGAAAGCCTGGGGGGTGGGGGGAAGAAATGGCAATAAATACATTATTTGAGCCAAAAGGCCTTGTGAAGAACTATATTACCTAAGCATTTTACAGCGTGTATAAATTGTGGGATGGCTATGCCAAAGATTCCAAAAGAAAGCAAGTTTTTTTTTTTTCTAAGAGTCAATTGTTGCCCCAGGGAAATACAAAATATATATAAAAAATAGAGGAGATCAACATCAATTAGTAGTATCTTATAATAAAAGCCAGAAAAAAAAAAAGTCAAAACACTGTCTTTACCAAAACAGAAGAGAACATTAACAAACTATGAATCCAAAATGGTCAAATATCCACAATCTATAAGGAACTTACAAAATTCAACAACAACAACAACAAAAATTAAAAAGTGGGCAAAAGACAGGTAAACATTTTAGAAGACATACAGGCAGCCAACAAACATATGAAAAGATGTTCAGTATCACTAATTATCAGAGATATGCAAATCAAAATCACAATGAGATACCATCTCACACCAGTCAGAATGGCTATTATTAAAAAGTCAAAAAAATAATAGATGTCGGTGAGGCTGCAGAGGAAAGGGAACACGTATACACTGTTAATAGGAATGTGAATTCGTTCAGCCACTGTAGAAAGCAGTTTGGAGATTTCTCAAAGAACTTACAACAGAGCTACCATTTGACCCAGCAATCTTACTACTGGGTATATACCCAAAGGAAAAAAATATCACTCAAAAAAAAAGACATATGCACTCCTGTGTTTATTGCAGCACTATTCACAGTAGAGAAGACATGGAATCAACCTAGATGATCAACAATGAACTGCATAAAGAAAATGTAGTAGATGTACACCATGGAATACTATATAGCCATAAAACAGAATCATATAATGTCCTTTACAACAACATAGATGCAGCTGGAGGCCATTATCCTAAGCAAACTAACACAAGAACAGAAAACCAACTACTACATGTTCTCACTTATAAGTGGGAGCTAAACATGGAGTTCACATAGACACAAAGAGGGGAACTATGAGTACTGGGGCCTTCTTGAGGGTGAAGGGTAAAAGGAGGGTGAGGGTAGAAAAGTTACCTATCAGATCTTATGCTCACTATCTGGGTGACAAAATCATTATTTGTGTACCAAACTCCTGCAACATGCAATTTACTCCTAAAGCAAACCTGCCCATGTACCCTCTAAATCTGAAATAAAGATTGGAAAGAAAACAAAAAACACAATGTTATTTATTCGAATTTGCAGTATAGCAATTTGGGGACTTTGGGCTGCATGTAGTGTGGTTGGATAGTGCTGAGATAATATAAAATGCTGAGACAAGAGAATGCAAAATGCTGATATTAAAAATATGAAAGAAAACACACTGGATATCTTTGGAAGACATTCAAGTAGTTTGCTCTGGACAGAAAAATTGGTAAAGCTATGTTGGGTATTGCTGACCAGGAATTGTTGGGTTTGTGAAAGGAAATTCCTGGTGAGTTGTTGAAACTACACCATGTCAAGGCTAATTGATAGCTTATTTTTACAGGTGCAGTTACCCACACCTGCTAGACACAAATGCATATCAGGTTGTTCCCTTATCCCATTTTGTCTGTATTATTTTACATAAAATGCAGATTCCTCACATTTTTCATTTGCTCATTTTGTTTAAATAAAAACTGTGTGCTTCTCAATATCCCGCCCTTTCCTCTAAATTTGGAGAGCTCAAAATCATCTTCACAGAAAGGCACAGACCTGTCTCTCGGTAAATCTTTAACTTTGGCAAATAAATCTCCAAAAATGACTGAGATTTGTCTCGTCATTTTCTTCAATTGACAGATTTCTGTTTTTATAAGCTTTTAACACCATTTTTTCACACTATGTATATATAGTAAATAGCAAAATAATATTTTAAGTTAATAACAGCAAAATAGTGACCAACTTTATGTTTAAAATAATCTTTTAAATTTGTTAACCAAAACAATCTATAATAGCAGCTCACAGAAATATCATATTTGCTCTTCTCTTTCTTCCTGCTGAAATACAAATAAAATCAGAGAAAAATCAGCAATGCACTGACAAATGCCTTGGAATTCCAGGGTCCACAATTCATTAATATTTGAAATGAATAACTTACACATGAGAGGAGCCAAATTTGAACATCTCTAATGGTTCACACATAGACCATAGAAACACAGAGGAAAAGAAAATCACTTAAGATGTTCAAAAATAACCCCAATGTTGGAGTCAGTGTCAATGTGTTTGAGCTATGCTTTCCTTTACTCTTATCAGCACTCCAGATAAATATCCAGAATTATATCCTGTATTGTTTATGAAATGTCAAGGGCAGTAGAGATAAAAAGAATACTTGAAAGAGTACATACACTACATGGATTATTGGGGATTAAGTTTTTAAATTAATGTTTCAGGGAAAAAGGAAAGCTTTGAATATTCCCAAAGTACTTAGAAGTTTACCTTTCATAGACAGAAAATTAGCAGTAGATTCTCTATTTCAGTTTATCAGAGACATAGAAAATTATCACTTAGAATTTTGACTAACATGTATATACATATTCTTGTATTTCATCTCAATATCTGAAAGCATAATGCTAGAAATAACTGCAGGTGAAGTATGAGTTGTTGGAGGGGGTATGAAAAGGAGGAGATAAATAAAAATGATATGAAAGGCACAAATTCGGACTCTATTAGACTCTATTTATTTCAGATAGGAATACTGACAGGAATAAGCAACAAACAATGACAAACATATAGAAGCTTGTACATATCAAAAGACTTTGAAGTATATAAGAAAGATTACTACTAAGATGCATAGAAAATGAATTTCAGTAGAAAAAGATACACTACGGTAGAACCTTACAGTCGATCTATTTATGTTGTCATTCATTCATACAACAAACCTTTTGAGTATGTATTGTGTTTTTGGCATGATTCCCAGAAAGGACAGTATAGTAGTGATAAAAATAGACAAAAATATCCATGCCTTCATGGAAAATGCTTTCAAGTATTTCAGATGGACAATAATAAAGATATATAAGAATAGTATATAGTATATTAAATGGTGATAAATACTAAGGAGATTATACAAACAGAATAGAAAAATATAAAATGCCAGAGCTGGGCAGTTTGGGTACTTTAGATAGGATTACCAGGAAGGACTCCACTGAGCATGTGACTGACTTTTAGGTAAAGGCCACTCTTGCAGACTTCTAAGAGTGAAACTTCCCAGGTAGAGAAAATACTAAGTGCAAACGTCTTGAGGAAGGAAGTGTTGCCTGGCCTGTTCCAGGCACAGCAAGGAGATCAGGGTGATGCAGCAGGTGAGGAGAGAGAGAGCAGCAGGTGAAGATGAATCACAGAGGTGGCTGGGAGGCAGATCACACAAAGCTTTGTGAGTCATGGTAAGTACTTTGTCTTTATTTTCCACAAGATAATAAGCTTTGTGGGGCTTAGCCCAGATTTCCATTTTAATGGGATTATTCTATCATCTGTGTTGAGGCTAGACTTTATTGAGGCAAAGTAAGTAACAAGGAAACAAATTTTGATACTGTTGTGATATATTCCAGATGAAAGAACTCTGGGCCAAAGTCCTGGCAGTGGAGTGGTGAAACAGCTTATACTTCTGGATATATTTTGAAGATTGAGCCAAAAATAAAATTGTTGATGAAATGAATACGAGGTAATGAACAAACTAAAAAAATCAGAGTGTGGCCTGGGCAATTTGAAGACTGAAACTGCCATTTACTAACCAGTAAAGGATTTTGGCAGTAGCTGGTTTAGAGGAATATCAGTATCCGTATCTAAGATTCAGGTGCTTTAAGTTCAAGGTGCCAGTAAGGTGAAAACCCAAGAAGACCTGTCAAGAGGCTTTAAATATATAAATCTGGAACTTGGGGAAGGGATCTAGTGCTGGCTGTTGAGTGAATGAAAATACTAAAATATATTAGTTCTGTGAACTATATAATAATATGTAGAGAAAAATTCCTGACTAACATATACACTAAAATAGTGAGAGTTACAAGACAAGAAGTTAATAAATAATGGAGACAACCTGATTTTTTTTTTTTTTTTTTTTTTTTTTTTTTTTCAGGGTCTCACTTTATCACCCAAGCTGCCAGGCTGGAGTGCAGTGGCTCACTGCAGCCTCAACTTCACAGGTTCAAGCAATCCTCTCACCTAGCTTCCCAAGTAGCTGGGATAACAGGTATGTTCCACTATGCCTGGCTAATGTCTTTTTAATGGGGTCTCATTATGTTGCCCACGTTACTCTCAAACTCCTGACCTCAAGTGGTCCTCCTGCCTCAGCCTACCAAAGTGCTGGGATTATAGGCATGAGCCACCGTGCCTGGACTACCTGATATTTTTAAGTGATTAACAATTTCTTTTTCAGCTTTTATTTTAGGTTCAGGATTACATGTGCAGGTTTGTTATGTAGGTAAATTGTTTATCACAGAGGTCGGTCTACAGATAATTTCATCATGCAGGTAACAAGCATAATACCCGACAGGTAGTTTTTCAGTCCTCTCCCTCTTGCTACTATTCAACCTCAAGTAGACGCTGGTGTCTGCTGTTTCTCTCTTTGTGTCCATGTGTTCTCATCATTTATCTCCTACTTATAAGTTACAATATGCAGGATTTGGTTTTCTTCACCTGTGTTAGTTTGCTTAGGATAGTGGCATCCAGCTACATCCATGTTGCAACAAAGAACATGATCTCATTCTTTGTTACTGCTGCTTAGTATTCCATGGTGTATTTGTACCACATTTTGTTTTTCCAGTCTACCATTGATGGGCATTTGCTATTGTGAATAGGGCTAAGATGAACAAACACCATGCATATTTCTTTTTTTAAAAATTATTTTACTTTAAGTTCTGGGGTATATGTGCAGATCTTGCAGGATTGTTACATAGGTATACATATGCCATGGTGGTTTTCTGTCTCCGTCCCCCACATCACCTATGTTAGGTATTTCTCCTAATGTTATCCCTCCCCAATCTCCCCACCTATGCTATTCCTCCCCAGCCCCCCACCCCCAAACAGACTCCAGTGTCTGACGTTCTTCTCCCTGTGTCCATGCATTCTCATTGTTCAACACCGACTTATGAGTGAGAACATGCAGTGTTTGGTTTTCTGTTCTTGTTTCAGTTTGCTGAGAATGGTTTCCAGCTTTATCCATGTCCCTGCAAATGACATGAACTCATCCTTTTTTATGGCTACATAGTGTTCCACGGTGTATATGTGCCACATTTTCTTTATCCAGTCTATCTTTGATGGGCATTTGGGTTGGTTCCACGTCTTTGCTATTGTAAACAGTGCCACAATGAACATATGTGTGCATGTGTCTTTATAATAGATTGATAATCCTTTGGGTATATACCCAGTAATGAGATTGCTGGGTCAAATGGTATTTCTATTTCTAGATCCTTGAGGAATC
>CAUYLG010059580.1:0-133560 GCA_963573385.1 Cacajao melanocephalus | reverse complement strand
ACACACACACACACACCCCTACACACATACACCCACAGTAGGAAGGAAACACTACAGACCAAAATATGAACAGAACTGGCAGTGTTTATTTTTGGAAGGTGGGATCATGGATAACTCTTCCTTTTTTTTATCTTGAAAATTACAAACCTATAGAAAAGCTGAAAGAATGAACTTCCATTAAACTCTCATTTGCCATATTGTGCTTTATGTATCTATATATAGATATTTATATAGAGATATTTTGCTAAAGAAACATTTATGTATGTAGACATGCAGAGACTGTTTTTTCTTTTTCTTTCCTTTTTATTTTACTTTTTTTGTGCTACAGCATTTGAGAGCTAGTTGAGACACCATGGCACTTCACTCTTAATACTTAGGCAAGTACTTTTAAGAACTAGAGCATTCTCCAGCGGTATATGAATGTTGCAAATTCCCCGTCTTGTCTCTGATGGTGACAGGATGGAGATGTAGCTTAGACTCCAGAACCCACCTGCAGGATCAGGGAAGCCTGCTCTGCGTCTGTGGGGCCCTACCTGAGATCACACCCTGCTCGTTTCCCCACATCCTGGTGCTGTTCTTACTCCCTCCTGCCAATCTCCCTGGGGATCACTTTCTTGATAAAGCCTTTGCTCAGGCATCCTCTTATCAGGCTATGCTTCTAGAAAACCCACCATGAGACTCACCATCACCAAGAAAGCCGCCACTCTGTAAATGAACTGCTGCAAATGGAAGCACTTTTGTTCCTTAACCACTTTATTGTATTATCTTATTTTTATATATGTTGAATTTATGAAAGGAAACCAAACTGTACCCAATAGTATGGATTCAGGGCTTCTCAGGGCAAATAACAAACATTACCAACACCTTCAAATATTTGAAGTCGGCTCAATAAACATGGAGTTCAATGCCAACAGCTTTCAGAAACAGCTTAGATCGCAGATTAAGAAGTTACAGGGAAAGAACACATGGCTATCTCAACATGATTGTAGACTCAGACTTACCATCAAAAATAAAAGCAAGCAAGCCTAAATCTGAGGCGTAAATCCTTCTAAAATAGTCCTCATATGTTCCTAGTTCTGAAGGCAGCACTTTGCTTGTTGAGTTGCTACCAACTGCTAGAAAAGCCTATTTTATCCTGAGCTGACTTCCTCTTCTATGACAAGCCCACCCATGGACCCCACCTCTGGTTTCTAAAGCCACAAAGAGTATAACTAATCCCTCCCTTCACGCCATGGCTCTTCAGAGGCCACAGAAAGCCTGCCTGCTGCATCAGTTTGCCTCGCTTCCACACTGAGCACAGGCAGCCTTATCCGCAGACCTTCATTGCCTCTTTCAGCCATTATCCATCCAGTGCCAACCACGCATTGACATCGTGGCAGGTGCTGGAGATGGAGAGGCACATGAGGCAAGCAGGCATCTGCCTTCATGAAGCTGGCAAATGAGCAAGGTAAACAATGGAACCACAATTCTCGTGCTGGACTTTCCAGGGCTACAGATGCACTCCAGGAGGGGAGAAGATCCTTTTGCATCCTCATCCTGTTGGAAACAGATGCTTGGTGCCACACACACACACACACACACACACACACACACACACAAAGCACTGAGACAAAGGATCTTTCAGCAATGGAATTTTTACTTCCTGGACTGCAGGAAGGGTATCCTTGCTAGCCATTGTGCCGTGACAGTACAATGAACAAAGGAAAACACACAAATTTATTCCTTACATATTTGGGGTCCTCCTTACTGCTGTATTTGACTTCTGTTGGCTGGAGCCAGACCTCACAATTTAAACTAAAGCCCAATTGGTTAACAACTTAAAACTTTTCTAAATAGGTAAAAGCAATGGAAAGCTGGGATATGCCTGTGAGCACATCCAGCATAGATATCTTGGTTAAAATACAAGGATATAGAATGTACTATGTGCCTGTAAGCATGGCATGTCTAACAGCTACATAGGATAGGGATTAACAAAGTTGTTAGCACACTTATTCTTTAACAAGAAAGGAAACTTCAAAAAGAAACTTTTCTACTTCTCATAATCCTTAAAGCATTCCCAAGGAATGATCTATAGAACATTCAATCCCCAGAGATGCTCTCCAAACCAGGGTCCTGCAGGTAAGTCGGGTTGGCAGAGGTTGCCAGCACCTCTACCTAGTCAAGTCATAGGCCACATATGTTAGCCGCACCATGTTGCCCCAGCAGCACAAAAATCCACCCCACTCTATCGCAACCAGTGTTTCCAAGCCTATTAGAACCACAATGCTCTGTATGTTGTGCAGGAAAAGTTCTCCGTTTTATCATTGAAACACTGGAATTCCTTGCAACATACTTGATTTGCTCTATTTTTACAAATAAGACAAAACTAAAACCCAAGCAGTCAGCTTCCTGGTCCTATTTCCACACAAGGACCTGTGAGAGGAGGTGCAGCCAGCCATTTGCTGGAGCCAGGATCAGCATGGTTGGCAGAAAATGAATGGCAGAACCTCTGAACAGACCTTGAAGAGTCTCCAAGTAGAGTTCTCTGCATCCTTGGGAAGCAATAGGAGATGGGGTGACCAGATGTTCTGAGTTTTGGCTCAGGGTGAGGCTGGTGGCGCCATCTGCTGAGTCAAACCAACCACCTGCATGAGATGATCCCTGGTGAAAGCATTTGGCACCGTGAGTCAGTTGGCCCAATGTCACAGGAACAGTACCTGCAGGGATGCCAACCACCTTTTAGAAACACCACTGCCAGCTCTGTGCACCAGGCCAGCCTCAGAGATGACTTGTGAAATCATGGTTGGGGAGTGAGACTCGAGATGCACCAGTCAGGGGCTCTTGTGGTTGTAAGTGACAGAAACCTGATACAAATTGGCTTATTAAAAACAAGAAAACAATTGACTCCCATAACCTAACGACCTAGAACCAGGCCAAATACAGGTGTTCAAATGTCATCGTTCAATTTACATTCATTCCCAGTGACTTTATTCTAGGGCCATTTCTCCCTTGATTCTGGTGGCCACTAGCAGCACCAGGCTCACCTCTGATCAGCTTATTGTTCCAGCAAAGACAGAGCTCTTTCCCAAAAGGAGTTCTCTAAGCAAACGTATCAAGGCTCCTTTGATTGATGAGTCATGCCCATCCTTGAACAAATTACTGTAGTCAAAGAAATGGGAAAAACTGGCTGTCTAGGCCAGGTCCAGGTAGGCTCTGTTACGGATAGCGATGGACTCAGCCTCTCTCAAACCTCCTGGACTAAAAACAGCTGAAGGGTGGTTCCACAAAAGGAAAATGCACATTCATTTCCCAGGTATAGGTGCCAGGCACAGATGTCCACTGTGAGGGAAGGGACTTACTCTGGCAGGTCCTATCTAAGATAATGAACAGAGGAACAAACACATTCTTATAATCCCTCCTAAACTTGAGTTTCTTAGGAAATGCTGAAATTTCAACTTGATCTTCCTACTCTCTAATCACCAAATGACAGCATCACCATAAAGGTTATCAGAGTTGAGCCCAGGACTGTGGAGGTTTAATAATCACTTACACGTACTTAGTATTACACTACTGCCAGTTCCATGGGCCTCAACTTCAGGGTGCATAAGAAACTCCTCGTGAAGTTAAGCATGCCTGGTCCTGGGCCCCAACCCTGGTGTTTAATCTCAGCAGGTATGGAGATGGCTCAGACATCTGAATGCACAACAAGCAACCCAGGTGATGTTCATGCCCATGGTCCTTAAACAACATTTTGAAAAAAAAAAAAAGCTGTATTTAACCCACAGAGAAGTACCTGAGTCCTGGGAAATTATTCCAATCTAAAGAAAAAGAACATAGCCTGAGGATAAACACATAACCAAGGAATCAGAGGGAAGGAAGGGTGCAAAGACAGGCAAAAAATGACTAATGCCTCAAAAGAACTGATGATATTTGAAATGCCTTCCTGTGCCCTGCTCCAGGCACAGAAAGAGAAGTCCTCCATCATCAGAAGAAACAAAGAGAATGGTGAGTCGTGGTGTAGAAGGCCTTTCTGGGAGAACAAAGACTTGTTTTTTGTCCCAGGAAGGTCTGCTCTTAAACCCCAAGACCTTGGGAGTATCCAGAAGCCGACTTGGGCTCAAATTTACTTACTTGACAGGTTAGAGATTTGCAAATCTAAGGACTGGCTATAATGATAAACTCTGTCAGGTGCAAAGCTATAGAGGCCTCTTCCTTTGCCTCTTATGATATTTATGTCTACACATCTAAATAGACATACATTTTCCTCTCTCTGCATGCACATACACACACATCCCTGGAAAAATATAGGGACATACTCGGAAACATTACAAATCTCTTAGTAGTAACAAATTGGGTGAGCTCAACTAGTTTCTGTAATATTAAAATGTTTGTTATACTTTATTTTTGCATAAAGAAGAAAATATTTTTTATTAGTCAGGGTGGGCAAAGCTATGCTATAGTAACAAACAGCTTCCTAACCACAGTGGCTCAAAACAGCAAAGGTTCATTTCTCCTCTAAGCAACATGCCCATCATCATTTGAGTGAAAGAACTGCACCAGGGGACTCTCACCCAAGCAGGACGCAGGCTGAATGAGAAGCTCTTGCCTGGCACCTTGTTGCTCCAGGCAGCAAAGAAAGGGAGAGTGTTTTCAGGTCTCACACCAGAAGGATGTTCTCAGGCATGAAAGTAACACATGTCAATCCACTCACAACTCATTGGCTAGGACTGGTTTCATAAACCCATCCAACCATGGGGCGGGGATAATGAGAACACCAGAGGTATGATCCTAACATATGCACAAGAGTCAGAAAGCTAGACAGGTTTAGCAATCCACACAAATGATTACTACACTATTAATAATGTATGTTACATGTATACATGTCTCTGTGTGTCACATGCATGTGTGTGTGTGTGTGTGTGTGCATGGTAAGAGCTTTCTCACAGGACTGGGATCTCAGCAAATGTTTAAAGGATTAAAAATTCCAGCTTGGGCAACATGGTGAAACTCCATCACTACAAAAATACAAAAATTTCTTGGGCATGGTGGCATGCACTTTTGGTCCTGGCTATCCAGGAGGCTGAGGCTGAAGGATCCATTGAGCCCATGAGGTTGAGGCTGCAGTGAGCCATGATTGCACCACTGCTCTTGAGCCTGGGTGACAGAGTGAGACCCTGTCTCAATCAGTGAATCATCAATCAATATAAAAGATTAAAAATAAATCGTGACTTCAATCCATGGTCCCTTCTGCAGATTCAGGGTGGGGTCAGAGCCTCCATTCAGGGAGCTCATCAATGTCATCAGTACTTGCACTTCCTTAAGGAGCAGGCTAGTGTGGATGAATGTTTGGTTTCAGGATCAGGTGGAGCATTTCATCCTTGCCCACTTTTCATTCGCTAACACACAATTAATGGGAGCCCAGCGCTGTCCAAGGTACTGATGGAAGCACAGTAGACCTCTGGAAGTTCGCATTCTACACCAAGCAGCGCATGAAAAAAATCATGCAATAGGGCAGTTTCCGATGGGGATAAAGGCTCTGAAGAAGATTAAAGATGGCGATGGTAGGTGGTGAGGAGGGGCCAGAATGGAAAGTTATTTAGGTAGAAAGGCAGGAGGCCTCTCTGGGGAGCTGGCAGATGAAGGAGGTGCCAGAACAGAAAGGCCTGCAGAGCCGCTCTGTATCTGCACCCATCTCCAGGACAGTGGGCCCCAGAAGGATGCCCTCAGCCCCCTGAACCTGGAGGAAGAACATCCAGGTCTGCTGTGCTTGTGAAGTCCCAGAACCTGTCTACCCAGGCGATTTCCCAACTGGGGCTACAAACACTTCCTACCAAGTCTCGTCCTTCCCCTTACTCCTTAGGACCCTGATCAAAGCTGTGCAAGACCATGTGGTCAGCCATAGGGAGCTTCGCTAACCAGCTCCCCAAGACTTTGCATCATTGCTTCCCATTTATATAATAAATAACCACATGGTTTAGCCTTTTCCCAGGCAGCTTTCCATTCTAAAGAGGCGCCTACACATTAGAGCCCGTGATGCATGGCACGAAGGCTGCCTAGAGCTTCTTTATGGCCTCATCAGCAGTAACTGGACGATTACAAAGGCTTCTTCTGTTTTTAAAAACAATGATTTATTGGACCTCTTCAACTCTTCCTTCCTATGTGTATTTCATGGGCATGTTTTGCTATAATTAAATTCTTAGATTGCTGTCAAGCCAATTGTTTTACCCATCCAATCTGTAACAGCACATTTTATTGTCTCTTCTTATTTTTTAGTTAAGATAGAAATAGATATATTCTATGCGATCCAGAAACAAAATAAAACAAGACTACTTCTCCAGTCAGTCAACTCTAGTCACAGGGGTGCTTCGGAGTCTGGAGTCAGGAACCCTAAGAGTATTATACCTAGTGAGGGAGCAGCCAGACTTTCTGAATTCATTCCTCCTTCATTCAACAGGTATTTACTGAGCACCTACTGTGTGTCAGAGGCTGGAAAGGTCACCAGGGGTCCAGTGGTGAACAAGACAGAACAAGTCACCACCCTCATGTGCCTACATTCTGCTAGGAGAGAAGTGTAATAAACAAGTCACCATAATACAGTAAGATGCAAAATGTTACGATGAAGAAAAGCAAACAGGGTGTAAGATAGAAAGCGATGAAGGATGAGGACCACGAAAATCAAGTGACCACAGAAGGCCCTTCTGTGAAGACGACAATTGAAACGAGGCCACAGGAATGACACAGACACGCAAAACCCAGGAAGGAACACTGATGGTACAAGGAACAGGAAGTGCAAAGGCCTTGGGACAGGAAACAGCTTGGCAGGTATTAGAGGTGGGCAGAGGGTGAGAAGAACATGAAATCTGGAATGGAGTTGAATCTGCAGGACTAGGGGAAAGGAGTGCCTCCTAGGAGCAGAAAGACGAGGAGGATAGGACGAGAGGATCTGTAACCAGCAGAGATCCCAGCTCTGGCTACATCTTAGGGCACGCCTGTATGGTACACCTACCTGCCTTGCATCCCAGAGTGCCCGGCCAGTGATTCCTGCAGCCCAGGACAGGCACCTGCAGCAAAGCCCCTGAATGTCTCTGGTTTACTCTGGTACACAGGTACCTTTGCCTGATGACAATGTCCAGGACAGCCTCCTCAATGTCTGGTGCTGCCTTAGACCCTGCAACTTCTGTGGGGCCTACAGATGGGGCTTAATTCCTCAAAACAAATGAGGTTGAGTTTTCCTCTTCCCAGGAAAAATTAAGGCTCAGAGTTTTCATTCCTTGATTTAAAGAAAATAAGGGCTTTCAGTGTTCTATGCACATGTGAATATGAAGGTGTTATTCAGCCCTGCTATATTTGTAGCTTCAATACCTAGAATAGTTCCTGGCATATAGTAGGTACTCCATCAATGATAAATAAATGAAAGGCTGATCTGGAAGGAAGATGTGGTCCTTTCCTGGCCCTTTCCACCCATTCCAATGTGACCTCACAGTCCAGTGTTTCCTTCTCACATCCACCTTGCAACAAGGGCTCTCTGAGAGCCCAGCACAGCACCTGTCCTTCTCTGGGTCCCTGAAAGGATGGCAACAGCATGCTTGGTGCCTGTCACTCTTCTCTCTGGGCCCCTCCCTTCCCTGAGCCCTCTTGCTTCCTTGCTCCTCAGTTCTCCCTTGGAATTTAGCTGCAGTCTCTGTCCACGATCCATGGCAGGGTCTCCCCTCTAAGTGCTGCCAGGTTTCTCAGAGATTCAGTCTTGAATCAAGAGCTTCAGCCTCTGCTGTGTCTGGACTCTTGTGTTCAGAGCACATCCAGCAAGGAGGCAGAATGAGGACCAGCACCTCTGGGTCACCTCTACATGACTCTCAGTCTTCATGCTCTATCTCTGGGTTTGCTACCGGATGGGGTAGGGGGAAGTGAGTGACTTAACCCAAAGGGCTTGTGGTGATGCAGCTTCAGGGTAAAACATCTATAGACAGTGACATCTCATGCACATCCCTCTCCCCGTGTTGCCCACAGAATGTCTCTGCATCTCAGCTTGATCATGTAACTAGAAGACTTCCTTCTAGCTTCAGTAGGTGCCAGCCTCCAGGAAGTAGGAGGGTGACCAACTATACCAGTTTGCCTGGGACTGTAAGGTTTCCCAGGACACAGGACTTTCTATGCTATAACTGGCATTTTCTTTAGAGACAAGATCTCACTCTGCCATCCAGGCTGGAGTGCAGTGGTGTGATCACAGCTCACTGCATCCTCAACTTCATGGGCTCAAATGGTCCTTCCACCTCAGTCTCCTAAGCAGCTGTAACTAGAGGCATGCATCATCACACCCAGCTCAGTTGGTCATCTTAATATGTTTGCATATTGCGTGTGTGTGTTTGTGTATGTATTTATACATGCCAGTCATTTCCTTAGGCAAATCTGCAATGCTCCAGGGTCTGCAGTGCAGATGAGTCAGTCCTGGCTGGCTGAAGTAGGCTTCTCTGAGCTCCTTTTCTCATGGAGAAGAGGCAATGGACCCTAAGTGGTCCATGACATAAAAGAACTGAAGCTTTTCACAAACTCATTGTCACAGAGCTGCTCAAATGGTTCCAAAGAAAACTGGAAACTGCAGAATGCCTTTCCATCCCGTTCTCAGACAAAATATAAAGCACAGAGAGGTGTGTTTGTTTGTTTAATAGTTTAAAAAATGTGTTTGGAGCTCAACCTAAGTGTTCATGTCTTCATGCTGGGAGGCAGTGGGAAGAATTTCTCTCCTTAAGTCAATTCTCACTTCCATTTAGTGCCCATGTTTGTTCTGGACATGGGCACTTTCAAGGACCCTGCAGGCTTTTTTGTCAAAGTGAAGGTACGTTCCTACTTATCTACTTTTTCTTCTATGTAGAAAGTTTCCTGGATTCTGAGCCATATTTTCTGATGGTACTCATCCTGCTCTTAGCATTGAAAGTCTCAGGCATCTCATAAGAGGGGCCTTGTGGACACAAATGCTGACCCGCCTGCATGAGGAAGAGTTGGGCTGAGAGGAGGAATTTGTGTCACTTGTGGAAATATAGATGACCCTGGAAGACATGATACTAAGTGAAATAAGCCAGGCACAAAAAGAAAAACCGCATGACCTCACTTCTGTGTGAGACCTAAAACAATCAAACACACAGGAGCAGAGAACAGAATAGTGGTTACCAGGGGCTAGGGTGTGGGGGAATAGGACGATGCTGATCACGGATGCAGGGTTTTAGTGAGGCAAAAGGAGAAAATACACACTTGAAGTGATGGAGGTGTCAGTGAACAGAATTCAAGCATTCCATATTGCATATACATGTCATGACATCCCTTTGTATCTCATAAATATATACAATTAAAATGTGTTAATACCCAATAAAAATAAATGAAGAAATAAAAAGCTAGCTCTGTGGTGTCCAGGTCCCAAGGAAGTGAGGGTACAAGCTGTGGCCAGGCTGAGGTCCCAACCCCGGCAGGGCCCAGCCTGAGAAACCTCAGGGTTATCTGGGAGAGGAGCCCCAGGGCCCAGCGCCAACTGCAGCACCTTGAGGCGTGAGGAGGAACCGCCTTATATGCCGAGGTCAGCGGGATGCTCTGCTGCGCCGTCCTTGAGTAAAACAGATGGGGGTGGGGGCAGCCAGCCTGCAGCGGCAGAGGCCAAGCCTCAAGGGATTCTGACAAATCCATCACTCAAGCAGTACCGAGGTGCTTGATCATAAAGGGGAGATTTATCACAATAGAGGGACATGAGAATTTATTATTTAGATGGATTAAGACAAGCCCAGAAAGAACAGAAGCATCTTAATTCTGGCCTTGCCTGAGCGCAGACGGTCAGGTATCCCCAGGGAGACTTCAGCCAGGTGGCTTGTTTGAACTTCCACAAAACTACTTTCCATGATGGAAAGCGATGGGTGAAGATAAACAAAGGAGTGAGTTTAGAAAGTTCTTGTCACTGGGCCGAGTGTGGTGGTGGCTCACACCTATAGCCCCAGCACTTTGGGAGGTTGAGACAGGCAGATCACGAGGTCAGGACTTTCAGACCAGCCTGGTCAATATGGCGAAACCCCATCTCTACTGAAATACAAAAAGAAAAAAAAATTAGATGGGCATGGTGGTGTGAGCCTGTGGTCCCAGCTACTCTGGAGGCTGAAGCAGGAGAATTGCTTAAACCCGGGAGATGGAGGTTGCAGTGAGCCAAGATGATGCCACTGCACTCCAGTCTGGACAACAGAGCAAGACTCCATCTTGAAAGAAGAAAGAAAGAGAGAGAGAAAGAGAAAAAGAAAGAGAAAGAGAGAGAGAGAGAAATGGAGAGAGGAGTGAGGGAGGGAGGGAGGTTCATTTCACCTGTACACGTGGTGACTGGTCAGGGAAAGGAGGAGAAGAGGGTGTGTTTTCTATGGAAGTACCCTGTACCAGTCCCCAGCTGTGTCACTGCAACAGGGCAGCCTCTGAAACCCCTGCTGGAAGCCAGGACTCCACGCTGGCAGTCCTTGGCCCCCTCTGCCCCCGGCTCAGCTCTCTTGGCCCCACTGTCCTTGTGTGTAGAATGGAAATAGAAATTCTAGAACTTAAAGTGGTAATTGTACAAAATAAAAGAAACAGTTTAAGTAAAGTGCCTGATACATTGGAAACATGTAATAAATGCTATTTATTATTTTTACTCATTTGATCTAATATTTTTTTTACTTGATGGATATTTTTCATTCCAACATAATACTTATGTTGTCTATAGTTTTATACTCATGCTTTATTTACAGAGATGTTTCTTATAATCAGAAAAGAGTCATGCAGTATTCTTAAGTGTATGTCTCCTTGTTCTTAGGGCTTCTTGGAAACAGTTGCATTGATATGTGAACAGGAATTTTTTTTTACCTTCATAAGCACATGGATGATCACCTCCCTAGACCACTATGGGCTAAGGCTGGGCAGGTCACAGCACAGCAGAGGCTGTGACTGAAGCAGGGAGGATGAGCTAAGGTGCAATGTCTCTTTACTACTGGAGATACAGGGGAAAACATCCACGATTTATAAATAGAAAAGAAATATGGGTTAGCTGACAGGTATGCTTCCTTGTGTACTGTCTGATTAGTTTCTGGAAACCTCTTCAGATGTTTTATGTTCTTTTAATTGTAAGGACTCATTTCAAAGTACTCAAATCTTATTTTTCCCCTTCCCTGTCACATGTCTTTCTAGGCGATTTCTCTAACATAGATCTTTGTAGACAATGCAGACTCTTCAGTGTTGCTATTCCCAAAGTCTTCAAAGGCCGCCATTTCTTCTTTGTCTTCCTTTTTTTTTTCTTCTTCTTCTTCCTTTTTTTTTTTTTTTTACCCTTCAGCATGCTGAGCTTTTGATGTCAAGTATCAATTTTTAACTTTTAATTTTGTCCCCACAAAGTAATGTAAAGAGAAATATAAAGGTTAAAATAATGTTTCTCATAAGCATACAGCTACAGATTTCATGGCTAAAAATGGAAAATTAATAGTACTTTTCTCTTTTAACTCTTAATGTGGTAACCACTTCTTGATTTCTGCCATTCAGTGAGGTGGTTTGGGAGGAGGGTTTGACTGCAGTTGTATGAATTCAGCTTCTAGGACAGGAGTCCTTCCTACCTGGGACATAATAGTGCTAAATAGAAAACGCCCATTTATAATGCAATGCTTATTTAATTTATTTACTGAGACAGGGTCTCACTCTGTCACCCAGGCTGGAAGTATAGTTGCACCAACATGGTTCACTGCAGCCTCGACCTCCTGGGTGCAAACCTCCCAAGTAGCCTGGACTACGGCCACATACCACCATGCCTGGCTAATTTTTTGTAGAGACAGCATTTTGCCACGTGGCTCAGGCTGGGTTTGAACTCCTGAGCTCAAGCCATTTTCCCACCTCAGCCTCCCCAAGTGCTGGGATTACAGGCATGAGCCACCATGCCTGACCAATGCTTTTGGATGAACATCTAACATTTCTGTTTTTCATCCTTTAAAGATTTTGAATGATCAGTGAGACCTCCTAGCACCATCAGGGAGTGGTTAGAGGTGGGTAAGGAATTTACCCTGGTTGACTTTTTTGGAGCTAGTCCATCAAAGATTCCCAGACTGGAAAATGAAAGGGCCAGAGCAGAGCCTTCCTGCTCTCGCCTCTGAATCTCCATGTCTTTCTAGAGGTCTTGGGATTCCATGTAGGAACAAGCTCTGGGACCACAGAGGATGGAGAGGAGAGTGGGGTGAGGGGGTTGAGGAGAAAGATAGGAAATGCAGGTGCCAAGGTGGAGGGGCCCTAGGGCTTTTCATGGCAGAGGTGCCTGAGATTTAATTGTCAGACATCTAGGTCTCATATAGGAAAGTCCTCCAAACCCCCTCCATTGTCAGTAAAGCCTATGACACACACAGATGTTTTGTGAATGGGTGTGTATGTGTGTGTGTGAATAACACAAAAAGAGCCTGATTTAATATTTAAGCAGAAGAAAGAGACAAGAGCAAGTGAGATTTGAAAAAGAGAAACCTAGCCCTGAACTGGACTGTGAGGAAGTAAATTCTCAGGGGGTGCAGACATTTCAGAGCTGACAGGAGCTAGGGAGCTTGAGACAGCATCCGTGGTACACTCAAACAACCTCAGAGAATGGGGGCAGGTCTAGGTGACCAGTGAGTAAAAGGCAAAACTGAGCTCATAGCCTGTATCTGCTGGACTTAGGTTATGAATATAAAGATAATAATCCTGATAATGACCATCATTAGTATGAAGAAATCTGGACTTGTAATCTTCAGAACAGCTCTATGACATGCACTAAGATGACTCTCACTTCACAGACAGGAACATGAACACCCTGAGAGTTTAAGAAACCTTACAGGCAGTAGCTCACACCTATAATCCCAGCACTTTGGGAGGCCAAGGCCGGCGGATCACCTGAGGTCAGGAGTTCGAGACTAGCCTAGCCTGGCTAACATAGTGAAACCCCTTTTCTACTAAAAATACAAAAAATTAGCCAGGTGTGGTGGTGCATGCCTGTAATCCCAGCTACCCAGGAGGCTGAGGCAGGAGAATAGCTTGAACCTGGGAGGTAGAAGTTGCAGTGAGCCGAGATTGAGCCACTGCACTCCAGCCTGGACAAAAAGAGTGAAATTCCATCTGTCTCAAGAAAGAAAGAGAGAAAGAGAGAGAGAAAGAAAGAGAAAGAGAGAGAAAAAGAAAGAAAGAAACCTGCACACACCATGCAGTGAACAAGAGCCTGAGCTGAAATTCAAATCTAGATCTATCTGACCTCAGAGTTCTTGAGTTTTTGCTCTTTCTTTTCAGAAACAAGGTCTTGGTCTGTCACACAGACTGGAGTGCAGTGGTGGCATCAGAGCTCACTGCACCGTCAACCTCCTGGGCTCAACTCAAATGATCCTCCTGTCTCACCTTCCCGAGTAGCTGGGGACTAAAGGCACACACCATCACATCCAGCTATTTTTTTTTTTTTTTTTTGTATTTTTGTAGAGACAGGGTCTCTCTATGTTGCTCAGGCTGGTGTCAAACTCCTGCCCTCAAGTGATCCTCCAGGCTCAGCCTCCTAAAGTGCTGGAATTGCACATATGAGCCACTACCCTCAGCTTCATGCTTCTTCTTAACGTCTTGCTTTACCTGAATGAAGACTAAAAACTCTGTCTTGGGTTAAGTGGATGAGGATAAGTGAAAAGTCTCCTGTATACCTTGTTAACATTGTACATTTTATTAATACTGTCTAATGGGCAGGTTGGCTGCCACCATCAGATGTTAAATACATAAGTACAAACAGCATCCTGATATAAATATCATCTGCTAGCTTTGACAGTTGCTCTGAAATTGCTCTCAAAGTGCCTGGAGATGGTAGAAGACACACAAGAAAATCAGCAGAAAGCTTTCCAGGCTGAGCCTTTGATCTAAGCAGGGCTCAGATCAAGGTCCACCGTGCGTACAATGCCTTGGTTTAACCAGCGCCTGAAGGATTAACACAGAACAAAAGCTCAAAGCATACTACCTGCGTCATTTCTAAATGAACACTTTTGCTGCTGTCTTTGTATGTTGCAGCATTTACGCTGCGGTTCATTACTTCTCCCCCTTACTATACAGGGAATATTTAACTATCTATTTTTCAGCATAGGCTACTTCTCCTCTTGCATAATAATTCAGTAGAAAAACAGGGGCAGAGAAATAAATGAGAAAAAAAATCTGTTTAGTTTTTATGTTCTGTTTTGAATAGATTTTTAAGAATCAGCAAATTCTTAAAACCTAGAGGAGAAGGTGGGCCCTTTTGGGTCAGAAGGCCTGCATTTAAGCAGTTCAGCACTCAGGTAACCCCACGCTTATCACCCTCCAGCCCGTTTCCTGATCTGTGGATTTCCAGCCCAGCATCCTTGTTGCTACAACTTACTGTACAGATCTCTGTATAACTCTGTGATCAGACACTTAGAGAGCAGGGCCCTGTGCTTACGATAAGAGACTAAGAACCAACACTAGTGCAAGAGGTTTCTATTTTTTTCTCTTTTTCTTTTTCTTTTTTTTTTTTTTTTTTGAGACAGGTTCTCACTCTGTTGCCAGGCTGGAGTGGAGTGGCACAACTTTGGCTCACTGCAATATCCACCTCCCGGCTTCAAGCCATTCTCCTGCCTCAGGCTCTGATTACAGGCACATGCCACCACAACCAGCTAAATTTTGTATTTTTAGTAGAGACAGGGTTTCACCATGCTGGCCAGGTTGGTCTTGAACTCCTGACCTCATGATCCGCCTGCCTAGGCCTCCCAAAATGCTGGTGTAAGCCACCGTGATCAGCCTAGTACAAAAGGTTTCTAAAGGGGAGAGGTCTCTGTGGGCTGGTGGAGACACCTGTGAGAGCAGGAGCTCCAGACAGGCCTTGTTTGGGGTCCCCTGCCCCACCCACAAATCTGTGTCCCTTGCATTCTTGTACCATCCCAGCTGAAGGAACTGCCATCCTCAACGACGCAAATCAAACAGTGGCCAATGCATGGGCCTCAGGTTTCTCTTCTCAGCCAGCAGGGGGAGGCTGCTGGAACATACACAAGGCCTCCCAACTTGGCCATGACCTCACACTGTTGGCTGTGGGGTCAGCCCGTGGTGGGAGTATTTACACCACAGAAATCAGCAAACCCTACCACTTAGGGCTATGTTTATTCCAGAGAGCTGGCTTAACAGCACACCACCTATGTACCCCAAATTGCTTTACATCTCCATCCCCACTGAGACATGAATGATACAGGGTGGTCAGGTGGTCACCAGAGACTAGAAACTTCCAGGCAGCAGTGGCGCATGATTAGCAAAGGAAACTGCTGAAATAGCTGCAGAAGTGAGGGGCCAACGAGACCCTGAACAACAGGATCCGGGCCATGCTGGCTAAAAGGACTGGACCCAACATCACGCTGGATTTGACCCAGGTTTCCCCTAGAACCTCATTATGTGCTCATTAGCATTCTAAGTCACACACCCATCAATGCCATGACAGCTCTGCGAATACACTTGCATGCTGTAAAAATACATCAGTTTTGAGAAATCTTCACATTTTTCTAGGAATTTTCATGAATATTCGACCCCTTGGTTAAAGAAACCTATAAAGATGGAATTCCCAAATTGCCTCAGGTGTGACTTTCTTGAGTATCCCTGCACTCCCCTGTCTTCAGTGCAAGCTTTTCTCTTTGCAATAAATCTCCATCATTTCACCATTTTTCAACTCATCCTTGAATTCCTACTCATGAGGGCATCAAGAGCTTAGGCACTAGCCAGGGTCGAGGTCTCACTGGCATTTGGGGACCTCCCCTAGCCCACTGGTATCACCACTGCAGCCACCCGAGTCCAAGCTGCCATCAGCCCCACCAGGATAACTGCACTAGTTAGCTTTCCCCACTTCTGCCCCTTCCAGCTCACTCCGCTACAGCTGAAGAGGAGTCTTAAACCTCAAATGGGCCATAGATCACATCCATGCTTAGCTTCTTATCAAACTTAGAAGAAAGTCCCAAACCCCTACCTGTCCTGCAGGACTCTGCACTATTCAGTTCTGTTCACCTCTCCCCTTCTCCCCTTGGATCCCTGGGAAGAACCGCACTGGCCTCTACTCCATGCTGGACCATGCCCAGTTCCTCCCAACCTTGAGACCTTTGTCCTCATCCTCTCTCGGCCTGGCTTAAATGCCACCTCCTCACAGAGACCATTCTGGACCAGCATTCTGAGTACGTGACCACCCATGTCAGCACCAGTTCATCTCTGTTAGTAATAATTTGGGTTTATTTATAGCACTTGTGTATTTTATAACTCCCTACTTGTTCATTATTGGCTTATAGTGTGTTCTCTCTCAACAAACTGTAAGCCCTCAAAGGACAGGATCCATCTGTCTTATTCACTCAGATGTCACTAATGCTTGGTACCTAATATACCCTCAATTGGTGTTTGTTAAATAAATCAGGGGATAAATGAGCATGTTTGTTTCAGAGCAGATCTGAGAGAATAAGAGCTCTGAACTTGGGGCCCAAAGTGAGGCTTCAGGAAAGGTAGAACCCCTCTGAAATCACATGGGAAATATTTTATGTCTGTGGATCTTTCCTTCTCAGTTCTTTCAAACTGTTGTGCTCCAAAATCAGCCACCTATAGTGAAAACTGCACAGGGGCTTGTTTTGCTTGGACAGCAATTTCACTGGAATCGGCCTCCATGTTGTAGTTTGCTGCGGCGTAGATGCTCCACTCGCTTCTGGGTGCAGCAACCATCAACGGCGCTCCAACAAAGAGCCCTCCCCACTGTTTTCATAACTGTTCCCTGTGAGTTGGAAGTGAGTTCTTTAGTCCTGGCCAGATGTCTCCTGGCACCTGCAACTCTGAAGACAGTGTGGAGAGGCCAACAGGACAAATGTGCTTCTGAAAAGACAGTTCAGGGTATGCACATCCCCTGAGGATATCACCTATTGCAGTCAGCAGAGCCAGAGAGGTCTGAAGCTCTTCAGGCTCTTCAGGCCTGTGGCCATCCAGGCCTCATGGGATGTGGGATGGAGGTACTGATGGCCCAGGGGATGACTTAGAGTCCAAGAGAACACTGGATAGAGAAGCAGCTGCTGGCTGGTCCCCTTCACGGACTGCTCTGCCTTTTGGATCGATACTTAATGCCCATATTGATTGCAATTTGTTTCCTGACTGAAATCAGCAGTTCCAGAAGATGTAGTAAACATTCCCAAATGAAAGGGAAGAAGAACCAATCTGTGCAGAGGCACATGTGTGCATGCGAGCACGCACTCACACACACACACGAACACACGCACATGCAAGCACACACACGCACGCGCACACACACAAACGGTTTTCTCTGAAATCAAAAAATGTTTAAAATGTTTATCACAATAGCAGATAATGGAATAGCATTATCTTCAGAACTCAAAGGTACCAATTAAATCCGTTGGGCAAAACGTCCCCCACCGCTAGGGATGCATGCAGAAGCTCAGAGCAAAATCTCCTCTTTTGTTTTGATTTCATACCTCTGTGATTACAGAAACTGCAAAGACTTGACTAGGAGTAGCAGAGAAAGCTCATCTATTAAAAAGTACTTTTTAAAAAAATCAGAAAAATAGAAGTCCAAACTCAGGAGGGATTCATTATAATGCATCTCCAGACATGGGTGGAAGAACAGAGAATGCATTTGGCCAAACCAACAGAGCTCCTGACCTGTAGACTTCTGAGGTTCAGCTATGATTCCTTATGAATAGGCAAAATTGAGATGCTTTTCTAGAAAACATCATGCCACATCACAGGTCAATTCTTCCCAGCAGAAAATAGATTTTCACAATAACTTAACTTTAATATTTTAATATTTCCTTGTGTAAACTGGATATTCTGAGCCTGAATTTCATGTTTTTGAATACTTGGTGGGTATGAAGGGGGACAGGCTGCTATTTTTAAACTTGCAGAAAATTTTGAGTCCATCCTTAGGAGGAACATCAGTCCTCCTAATTTTTTTTTTCCAGAAAAAAAAAATTAACCAAAAAAAAAATATCACAAAGCACTTCAATGAGCCTTTTGATTTTGCAAAGAGGAATCCCAAACCCTGCTGAGGAATGGAGAGATTCTGATCCGTGAGAAGTGAAATCACTCTACACAATCATCTGAAGGGTTGTCAGCACTATGGACAGAATCCACCTGGAGTTGGTGGTGTGTCTGGGGAGCTGAACTTGCTGTTTGTGTGTGTGTGCACTGGGCTAGAGGTGGAGAGGTATCTCTGTTGGTTCCCAAAGAGTTAAGGTGGTCAGACCCATAATAAGAGTTAGGATGACAGGTGAGAGGTGGGATGCAGTCCTGGAGGGCTGGTCAAGAAACCTGGTGTTCAACTGAGGGTTAAGGAGAAGAACGTTTTGTGGAGACTGACTCCTATGACAGAACTTGACTTAAAATCACAGCCTTCCTTCAACTTCTTCCTGTCCCTTCCACCTTTCCATGAAGCTGTGATAAATACCAAAGTAGGATGATTTTCATCCAATTCTGAGAAACTAGGAGAGGCACTTAATCCACATTTAGGATAAATAAATACAAGGATGCTACACACCTGCTAGAGTACCCAAAATCCAGAACGTTGATGACACACTGAATGCTGCTGGCAAGGAAGTGGAGCAACAGGAACTCCCATTCTCTGCTGGTGGGAATGCAAAAGAGTTCAGCTACCTTGGAAGACATTTTTACAATTTCTTACAAAGCTAAACACATAATAGCCTCCTTTCTCCACAGTTTCACTTTATGCTGCTTCAGTCAACCATGGTGTGAAAATAATAAATGGAAAATTCTCCCAATAAACAATCACAAGTTTTAAATTGTACCCCATTCTGAGTAACATGATGAAATCTCTGACTGTCTGCTCTGTCCCACCTGGGATGTGAACCATCCCTCATCTAGGGTCTCCACACTGCCTATGCTACCTGCTTCTCAGTTCCTTAGTGGCTGTCTCAGTAATCAGACTGACTGTTACAGCCTCACAGTGCTTGTGTTCAAGTAACCCTTATTTTACTTAATAGTGGGCCCAGAGGGCAAGATTATTGATGCTGGCAATTCAGATATGCCAAAGAGAAGTTATAAAGTGCTTTCTTTAAGTGAAAAGGTGAAAGCTCTAGACTTAATAAGGAAAGAAAAAATATATAGTATGCTGAGGTTGCTAAGACCTACAGTAAAAGCAAACCTTCTATCCGTGAAATTGTGAAGAAGGAAAAAGAAATTCATGCGGTTTTAGTCATCTGCTGTAGGTCTTGGGACATGCCCCCTGAGATAAGGGGAAACTATTGTAGTCTTACTATAAAATCCAGTAACCTCAATCTTTGGTAATAACCTAAATGAGATAAAAATGTACAACCACACAAAAACCTGCCTATGGATGTTTATAATATCTTTATTCCTTATTGACAGAACTTGGAAGCAACTGAGATATTCTTTAGTTGGTGAATGGATAAATGAACAGTGGTTCATTCAGACAAAGGAGTTAGTGTTTGGAAGAAACTTTTTTTTTTTTTTTGAGATGGAGTCTCACTCTGTCACCCAGGCTGGAGTGCAGTGGTGCGATCTTGGCTCACTGTAACCTCCACCTCCCAGGTTCAAGCGATTCTCCTGCCTCAGCCTCCCAAGTAGCTGGGACTACAGGTGCATGCCACCATGCCTGGCTAATTTTTGTATTTTTAGTAGAGACAGGGTTTCATCATGTTTGCCAGGCTGGTCTCAAACACCTGACCTCAGGTGATCCACCCGCCTCTGTCTCCCAAAGTGCTGGGGTTGCAGGCATGAGCCACTGTACACAGCCCTGGAAGAAACTTAAATGCATATTACTGAGAGAAGCCAATCTAAAAGGCTACATTCTGTATTACTCCAATTATGTGGCATTCTAGAAAAGGCTAAACTTTTCTGGAAACAAACAAAAAAAAAGGATCAGTAGTTGTCAGGGCTTAGAGGGAGGGCAGGATGCATTGGTGGCATACTGAGGATTTTTAGGGCAGTGAAACTGTTCTGCATGACACTGTAATGATGGACACATTTCACCATATATTTGTCAAAACCCATAGAAGGTCTACCACCAAAAGTAAGCCCTATGTAGACTATGGTCTTTGGGTGATAATGACCTGTCAATGTAGGATTATCAATAGTAACAAATGCACTGCTTTGGTGAAGGATGTTAACAGGAAAGGCTGTGCATGTGTGGGAACAGGTTATATACGGGGAATCTCTGTATCTGCCACTCAATATTGCTGTGACTCTAAAGCTGCTCTAAAAACAGTCTATTCTTTAAGAATAGGAGAAGAGAGGAGAAGAAAGAGGAGGAGGGGGAAATGGGGAAATCTGTAGGCTTCTGGGGAAGGTCATTGCAAAATGCTTCTGATTCAGGTAAGGAAGGCTGAAACAGCCACTTTCTGAGAAAAAAACAAGTGTGGTGGATATCAGCAGATATAATCATCCTCTGCCACCTGCTCTTCCTTTATTCTTGGGCCACTGAGCTTGTCTTTCTTGTCTGAACCCCTTTTTACACCAGGATTAGCCCATCAGAATGCTTTCTCCCACTGGCAACAGTGAAGACTCCGTCCTGGCCAATCAGAACCTTCCCTAGGACTTTTGTTGAACTTTCGCTGTTGGCTGAAATGGTTGCTGTAGAGGTGGCCTCAACCTAGAGGGGCTGCTGTCTGGCTTTGGCCCCACAAGGGAGAACCCATCTGAAAATGAAGAATGGTTTAAACATTTGTTCCTCTGGTTTTCTCTCTGCTCCAGTGCAGCAGGTTGTCCACGTCTTTCTTCTGAAGCCCCCGGTTCTATCGGGTAACTGGTTCCAGGCAGCTGTAGCTCTTCACAGCTCCCCTCTCTGAGTTACCATAACTGCTACCCTCCTTGCTCCTACAGGCACTGGGGCAGAAGTGGTTCCTCTACTATTATCAGCCCAGGGTTCTTTCAACCTGCCTACATCTGGAAAATACCACCTTACCAAATTCTTCATCACCAGTTCCAGTTCATGGTCAGTTTCAATCCTGAGCCCTGACCTACACCCAGGAAAAGGCCAGCCTTCTGTGGCGAAGAAGAAGCCTCTCCCACTGTCAGCTGGGCACTGACTGGGGCTGTGAGCCCTGAAGAACAGAGAAATTCAGGCCATGTGTGTGGCTCTAACTCATAAGAAACAGGAGTTATCAGGCTGGGCTTTGCTCACAGCACCTGCCAGCTCCAAGGAAGAAGCCACGTCTGCCTGGAGCTCCCCTGACTGCCTTTGTTAGGATGCCTCCCCATAGCTTGCTTATGCCAACTCTGAAAAAACAGCTGCCTGGGGTAGTTCTCAGGTTAGAAAGCAGCAGCTCGCAGGTAAGGAAAGCTCCTTCATTTATTAAAATTAAACTGATTGCAAACTCTTACGTGAGACATTTATGCATTGGGCCCTGTCTGGATAATTCACGTGTGTTAACTCAGCTGATCCTCTTAACTCCATAAAGATGGAATCCTTATTGTCCCCATCTTAAAGACCTGAGAAATGAAACCAGAGATACTAAGTGATTTTCATGGGATGACTTGGCTTGTACTTGCCACAGCCACGGTGCAAACCCACTGTGGCTGGCACTGAATACCCATACTATGGATTTCTCTTACCTGGCTCAAGTGCCTCTGTCTATATGGAATCCACCAACTTAAGGTGCTGATAAAGACTTGATGTCTAACTTCTCTCAAATATCTTCACCTAACCTGGTTTGGGACCATGGACAGCTTGCCAGGGTCAGCAAACTATGGCCTGTGGGCCACATTGGGTCCATTGCCTGATTTTTAAAAACAATTTATTGAAATGAAGTTCACATAACATTAGCCATCCTAAAGCCAGTAATTCATTGGCACTTAGTACATTCCGAGTGTACCCATCTTCCTGCCAGGCATTGCCAACAGTCCACCGTAAAACCCTTCTATGGACTCACTGCTCATGTTCCTCTGAAATCCATACATTGAACCCTCATCCTCAATGTGATGATATTAGGAGGTGGGGCCTTTGGGAGGTGATTCAGTCATGAGGGTGGGGCCCTCATGAATGGAATGGGTGCCTTAATGAGGGGCTGCAGAGGCCAGAGTTCTCCCCTTCCCTCATGCAAGGACACATGCAGCATCATCTCTGAGCCAGAAAGTGGGGCCCTCCAGACGCTGAATCTGCTGGCACTTTGATCTCGGACTTGCCAGATTCCAGAATTGTGAGAAATAAATTCCTGTTGTTCACAAGCCACCCAGTTTACAGTATTTTGTTGCAGCAGCCCACATGGACAAAGACAGATCCTTCATCCATTATGCAGTCTCTCCCCATCCCATGGCCTGTCTTGTAAATCAAGTTGTCTTGGAACACAGCCACACCCATCTGTTCATGGATTGTCTCTGGCTGCTTTTGTGCTACAGTGGCAGAGCTGAATAGTTGAGTAGATACAAGAGAGACCTGTGGTGATATTATGTTTTATATATTTACAGTATACATAATATCTAGATAGACAGGTAGGTAGATAGATAGACAGACAGAGAGACAGACATAGATAGATAGATAGATAGATAGATAGATAGATAGATAGATACATACATACATACATACATACATAGACAGACAGATATAGATAGACAGATAGACAGATAGACAGACAGACAGATAGATAGAGGCTTTCATTCGTTATTGTATTGCATGTTTTAGGCCTCAGGAACAGGCCTAGAAACTGAATCTCTCTCTCTGACCTTCCCCTTCCCTCCTTTCACTTGCTCCCTTTTCTTCCTAAAGCAGGAATCTTCCCCTGCCTCTGTTCTGGAGCTAGCAATAAAAATATTTTCCGATCTACTTTGTCTAATTGTAACAAGAAGTCCATTTCGGAATGGGTTCTATCCCATACTCTGGAAGAAAGAATGCTGTGCGGAGAGGCCAAGAAGAATCTGAACAGACAGGCCTTGCTGGGGCTCCCCACTCAATCCATTCGTATTAGATCAGATTCCTTTTGTCCAGTCACATTTCTACATGTTTGTCAATCATGCCTAACCAACAAAGTCTCTATCAAAAGCCCAAGAGAACAGGGTTTGGGAGCTTCCAGGAGGCAGGAAGGGGAACAAGAATTCATCCACGTGCCAGACAGCTGGTGCATCCCAAATCCATGGAGACAGAAGCTCCTGCACTCAGACCCTTCCAGACCTCACACTACGTGTTTCTTCATCTGGCTATTTATTTGTATCCTTTGAAATGCCCTTTGTAACAAACTGTTAAACGTAAGTGTTTCCTCGAGTTCTGTGAGTCAGTCTAGTGAATTCACTAAACCCATGGAGGGGCTTTGGGGAACTCCGATTTATAGTCCCTCGGTCAGAAGCACTGGCAAAACAACCTGGGGCTTGTGATTGGCACTGGAACTGGGTGGGGAGCAGTCTCAGGGACTCAGTTCTCAACCTGTGGGACCTGATGCTGTCTCCATGAAACTGTATTAGAGGACACCCAGCTGGTGCCTGCTGCAGAAGTGATTGCTTGCTTGGTGTGGGGGGGAAACCCCTCCCTGCCACATTGGATCACAGAGGTCTTCTGTGTTGATTGCTGTGAGTGAGAGAATAGAAAAGGCACTTTCACTGAGTTCGTGTTTTCCACTCAGACCTGCCAAGTTGAAAATATTTACGATCTGACCCTTTATAAAAATGTGCAATGAGTTAGAGCACTGGCTTAGATGTGGGTTGGAGTCCTGGCTCCTTACTGTACCACATGACCTTGAACGGGTTCCCTTGCCTCTCTGCACCTCCCTACCCTCCAATGTAATATGGGAGCAAATCAGTGCCCTGCCTGTAAAGCACTTAGCATGGTGCCCAGGCATGGCAGGCACTCAATCAATGGCAGTCGACGCTATTACCTTGACCGACACCACCTTATTTGATCTTCGAAACTACCCAGCAAAGCATTATCCCCATTATCTCCATTTCACTGAAGAAGGTGGGTGGATTAGGATAAATCAGAACTTGCTCAGGTTAAAAATGAGTGACTAGCACAGCCATGGCAAGGGGTCTTGGGTTCATTTTCTTGCTGTCCACACCCACAGGGCACTATGGTCAGGGCAAACAGCAGACAGAAAGGAAACGAAGCCCACAAACCCAGACCCCAGAGAGCCTGAACCACGCGTGCCTGGCTCCACAGTGAGAATGTGCAATGCACTCTAGTGCGTGTTTCATCTTGTTTCCAAAATTCCATAGATTTCACTTAGAGAGTATCTGTCTTGGAGAACCCCTGGCCTCCCCGGGGTGGGAAGATGGAGAGAAACAATACATTTTCATTTCACTGATGCCCTGGTCTCAACAGCTGCCCCTTCCTTTGTGCTATAGTTGCAATGCAAATTAAAGATGAACCTTACTAGAAAAATGCTCTCTTTGGGCTGGCTCTGTGCTGAGCTGGCTCTCTCACCCTCTTGGAGGTCTTCAAGGCTGCTCTTAAGCAGATCCTTCAAATCCTCTCCCATTTCCTTGCTGTCTTCACAGGGGACACACTCAGGTGCTCTGGGGTGATTCTGGCACTTTCTGAAGTTTAGGGGAAAAAGAGTTCAGCTGGCTCCGCAGGTAGTTACCACAGGACGCAGCGCCAGATTTGCCTTTGCAGGGGCTGGCAGGCAGGAGTCGCGGGGAACTGACTGGTTGATATAAGACGGTGTTTATTTTCCTCATATTTGAAGTTTCACCAGGGCTGGAGGAGACACAGTGGAATTTGCCCTAAGAAAGAAGCAAAGCAGCAAAATTCGGTTCTGCTTCTACCCTTTCCTAGGGGTATTTGCACACCGGAAAATAGGAACTGTAAGACTTAAAAGTTTGCCTAAAACCAGAGGTGCTGGGTTTTGATTTAAACTCAGTGAGCTTCTTACTTAGCAAATGATTTCTCATCCTCCCAGACACATGCCCCCTTCAGCTTTCTCTCAGGAGCCATGCCGACAAGTGGCTGGTCGGCTCACTCCTGGCGTTGATTTAAGTGCTTTGGTCATTCGACTTAAAAAAACTGTAATTTTTATTATGTGACTAAGAAAAGCACAACGACTTCATGTTACTCTAAATTTCCCTCTGAAGATCCCAGTAGGGGTGTTGGTGACATGATTTGTCTTTTCTCCAGTGCCAGGTGGGCAGGCAGAGGCACACACAGCATCACAAATCACCATTTGCATCTCACATACAAAGAGGAAGCTAAAGCCGTGTGTTTTCCGTGGTGAAACATGGGGGTTTGGTTTTGGGGATCACAGGGATGGAGCTGAGCAGCTGAGCAGATGGCAGGCCTGAGAGAGACAGCCTCCATGTTCCTGTGGCTACTGTGATGAAGGGCCCCAAGCTAGGTGCTGTAACAACAGCAGAAATTCAAGGCCTTGCAGTTCTAGGGGCCAGGAATCTGAAACCAGGGTCGGTTTCTTCTGGGGGCTTTGTGGGAGCATCTTTTCCATGGCTCGTTCCTGGTGCTGGTGGCGGCTGGCAAGCCTTGGCACTCCTTGACCTGTAGAAATATCACTCCCACCTGCCTCCGTCTCCGCATGGCTTTCTTCCCTCTCCGCCGGTGCCTCTAAACATCCCCTTTCTCTTATAAGTACATCAAAGAGACCTAAAGCTATAAAGAGATTTAGGTCTCACTCTAAATCCAGGATGATCTCATCTGGAGGTCCTTGATGACAACTTCAAAGGTCCTGTTTCCAAAACAAGGTCACATTCAGGGTTACTAGGGATTAGGACTTGGACATATTTGGGGGGACAATATTCATGCTACCATAGCAGCCAAAGGGACCTATTCGTCCCAGTACTAGTCCACACTAGTTCACTTTTCTGACCTCACGAGGCAAAAAGACTGTGAGGCTTGAAGAAATGTAGGGACAAAGGTGATTCCTATGAAAGATCCAAGGACCTGGGCTGGGGAAACCAGGCTGAATCCTTCCTGCTCTGCTGCTTTCTGGCTGTGGGACCCTGGGCTGGTCACCCACCCATCTGCTGGTTTGTGTCATTCAGAAAACAATAGAAACTAGCCAGTGAGTTCTTCAAGAGATGAAGGAACCCATGATGGTGTCTCCCAGAGAAGATGCTTAGTAACGGCTGATGAGTCTTGTTTTCTGGGTCGTGAGGAAGGCAGTGATGGTGCAGTCTGTGAAAATGATGATGAGGTAATCTCTCACACCTTTCTGTTTATGAGCAGGTAAGGTCTTTGATTTTTGTTTCTGATCTGAGTTAATCATTTATTCATGAGCATTTGAAAATTAGAAGCAGGCTAATTGAAAGCTCATCAGAAGAATGGGTTCTACACTTCTCATTAATTACCAGAAGGCTAGGAGGTATTTTTACAGACTGTGGAAAGAGAAAAAGGATCACATGAGCTCTGAGGTGGGCCAAGGAATAAACAGGCTTAACCACCTCGGGTCTGGGTCTTTCAGCCTCCCTCTGCAAGCATTTCCTCTTAAAAGCTGCCTCCTTGTTACTCTTTCTCCTCCCTCATGTCCAGGGATGATGATCAACATATTTTTAAATGGACATTCTGCATGGAGTAGGGTTGCCTGATAAAACGTAGAAAAACCCAGTGAAAACTGAATGTCAGATAAGCACCAAATTTGTTAGAATAAGTATATTTGAAATATTGCATGGGCATAACTGTACTTTCATTGTTCATATGAAATTCAAATTTAACTGGATGTCTTATAGTTTTCCTTGCTAATCTGACAACCCTAGAATGAGGGTTGAGCTGGAAACCACCTGCATTCCTGCTGAGGTCTGGCCTTGCTGGGATCCTAAAAGAATGTGGTGGATTGTTTTTCCAAAGATGGATGCCTCAGCCTCTCCAATCCTACAGGCTCTTCTCAGTCCATGTCACTCCTTCATTAGGAGATGAAATCCAATATTCCTCGCTGTGAATTAGGGAGGTGGAGAGGATGGTACCTTTTTTTTGTTTGTTTTGAGACAGAGTCTTGCTCTGTTGCCCCGGCTGGAGTGCAACGGTGTGATCTTGGCTCACTGCAACGTCCACCTTCTGGGTTCAAGTGATTCTCCTGCCTTGGCCTCCCGAATAGCTGGGATTACAGGCATGCACCACCACGCCCATCTATTTTTTGTATTTTTTTAGTAGAGACAGGATTTCACCATGTTGGCCAGGCTGGTCTGAAACTCCTGACCTCAGGTGATTCTCCCACCTCGGCCTCCCAAAGTGCTGGGATTACAGGTGTGAGCTGCCACATGGCTGGTAACTTTCTTAAAATCAATAGAATGTGGCAGAAATGTTGTGATGTGACCTCTGAGGCAATGCAGATTCCACCTCCATGGCTGGGACTGGATGCCCAGCTGCAGCCTTTGGAGCCCTCAGTCAACACACGGGAAGTTCCGCTTCCTAGAAGTGGTCATATTGTGAGGACACCAAGGCCAGGTGGAGAGGCCAGCTGTACTGTCCCAGCTGTGAGCCAGAAGTTTCCATCCAGGTCCCAGGCAATAGCCAGCAACCTCTGCCAGCCACACAGACAAGGTGCCTTCAGCAGGCATCAGTCCCCAGCCACGTAGCCACCCTCATGTGTGAATCTTCCCAGCTGAGGCCTCAGATCTCATGGAGCAGGGACACACTGTCCCTGCCATATTCTGGCTGAATTCTTGACCCAGAGATTCTGTGCATGTGACAAATCAGTTGTTTTGTCACACTAAATTTGCGGGTGGTGTGTGACACAGCAGAACCAAGGGTCAGTGGTGCCTCCAGCCACATCCTGTTTGGTACCAGTTCTGTCACATTTCCCATGAGTCATAAGCCTTTGTTCTGCACTGGTGTATAGAAGACAGAATAATGGCTCCAAATATGCCTAGAGCCTAATCCCCTCATCTGTGGCTATGTTACTATACATGTAACAGAGGGCTTAGGGTTACAGGTGGGTTTCAATTTGTTAAGCTGATTTTGGAAATGAGGCGCATGTCTTGGACTGTCTTAGGTGGACCCAGTGTGGAAGGTGGTAGCAGCAGGTCTCTTCCCAGGGCTGCAGACTTTAAGAATGGAGGGTGGGGTTGTGAGCCCAGGAATGTGGGCAGCCCCTGAGAGCCAGAGACGCCAGGAAACAGATTCTCCTCTAAGTCCTCCAAGTGGGTCACAGACCTGACAACACCTTGAATCTAGCCAGGGTTGCCCGTTTCCCACTTCCCATCTCTGGAACTTTAAGATACAAAGTCCACACTGGTTGAGCCACTGAGCTTGTGGTCATTTGTTATAGGAGCCACAGGAAACCGACTCAGGCCTGGTGCCCAGCTGCCCCAGGATCAGCCCTTTCCCTCCCCTCTTTCACTGGGCTTAGGCCTCCACTTCCTCACTTCTCACCCAGTCTGCGCACCGGACATCAACATCTGTCCTGGGCCCCCCTTCTCAGTCTTGCCTCCCTTCAAGATTTCCAGCCCTTTATTTATTTACTTATTTAGGGACGGAAGTTTACTCTTTTTGCCCAGGTTGGAGTGCAATGGCGCAATCTTGGCTAACTCCAATCTCTGCCTCCCAGCTTCAAGCGATTCTCCTGCCTCAGTCTCCCAAGTATAGCTGGGATTACAGATGCCCACCACCACACACAGCTAATTTTTTGTACTTTTAGTAGAGAAAGGGTTTCACCATGCTGACCAGGCTGGTCTCAAACTCCTGACTTCAGGTGATCCACCCACCTCAGCCTCCTAGAGTTTTGGAATTATAGGCGTGAGCCACTGCGCCTGGCCAAGGTTTCCAGCTCTTAATGGGCAAGGTGCATACCACCCACCTGCCTGCTGTGCCAACTCCTCTCACCTGTCACCAACCTTCCCAGGTGACTCGCCTGGAGAGGCCTCCTCCCGTTGCCTGCTCCTTACCCTTTACTATGCCCAAGAACCTTGCCTACCAACTGTTCATATTTCCTGTGCTTTCTACGTGGGTGCCAGCAGCTCTTGTTCTGACAATTTCCGTCAGCTGCTGATCTCATGAGCTTTTATTCTGATAAGTTAGGAGAAAAACAAACAGTCTCATTGAGAGAAACAAGTTGAATCCTGATGGTAGTTTGAATGCGGCTGCAGGAGAAGATTGTTCTACTGCAAACTAGAATCCCTAACAGAAAAATAAAAGATAGCACCAAAGGACATGCAAACTTATTGCAAACAAGCAATGTTATCCTCTGACAAGCTCCTCTGAATTTGTCAGAGGATAACAAATACCCAAATTATGCTAAGCAAATCTACCAATAAGACAGTTGTGAAATGTATTTATCTCGGAACCTGTTGGGCTGAACACATTTGGGTTGTATCCTTCCGATTTCATGTTTAAATGAGGAGAAAGAGCTATTTTCAGATGAGAGATTCATTTACTGTGAACTTACTCTTAATTTTGTCTATAAAATGTAAGGTAATGAAATAGTTTACAAATTCAGCTGCTTACATCCAACAATAATTTACTAAAATGTGTTAGATGAGACCTCACAAGTGGCTTGTTTCTCAATCTGCTTTCCATTCCCTCGTGTCTTTTGAAAATAGACATTGAAGGTCAGTTTTTAAAAAAGAGTTGTAAATATATCACCAAGACTGAATATTACCAAAGATTCCTGTAAGGACTTGCCTTAGATTATTCAACACTTTAAGCAGAGTTGCTGAGGTTAATTAGATTTCTGACCCTGAAAAATTTTAAGTGCCTCTGATGACTTATTTCGAACTGATAATTTTGTGTTAGAAACAGAAAAAGAATAATAAATAGACAGCGAACAAACACATTCTTCATATTCCTTCTTATGAGTGCAGAGAATGTATTTCTGAAATTTAATTAAATAGCAAGATGTCCACAGATCTATAATAAACCACTTTGCAAGACCTCTAAATGTCAAGGAAAAACACATTATACATGAAACACCCCCTCCCCTCCAGTAAATCTGGGAAGATTCAAGACGTTTTAAAAACCTGCAGAACCCACAAGTACATATTTTATCTTGAAAGTACTTTTTCAAAGACCAGGGAGCAGCTACTTGTTTGCAGTATGACAGAGTGGAATGTATTTTAATGTATCACAGAGTGGTTTGTACCATTAGTTTTAGGGATCTGCCAGACGGTTTTAAAATAATATAAAAGCTGTGGAGTTAAAGCCCAAAGTGATGTAACTTAGTACAAGGCAATAAACAATCAATTCAGTCACTTTTCCACTTTGCTGATACACCATGCTAGGTCCTCAGCAGATAGTCAAATCACATGAAAAAGCAGACGCTCCTTTGGGGAAAAAAACATGGAGGAAAGAATGAAACATTTGTCATCCTGATAGCTTTATTATCTTAATAAATCATAGCATCTTCAAGCAGTGGCTCGCTAGGTTTGGGCTGTCCCATGTGGGACAGCAAGATTTGAGGTTCGACATATGCACAGCACTGAACGTCACTGAATCACACAGGGTGAAAGTTACTGCATTTTTTATTATCATTTAATCATGAAGGACAAAGCCTCGTTTTGCTGCTAGCATATCTTTGATGCCTCTAGGACTCTTGCTAATATGTGTTTAAAGCAAAGGGAGTGGCCGGGCACGGTGGCTTACGCCTGTAATCCCAGCACTTTGGGAGGCCGAGGTGGTAGATCACCTGAGGTCAGGAGTTTGAGACAAGCCTGGCCAACATAGTGAAACCCCATCTCTACTAAAAAATACAAAAATTTAGCTGGGCATGGTGGCAGGCACCTGTAATCCCAGCTACTCGGGAGGCTGAGGCAGCAGAATCACTTGAACCCAGGAGGCGGAGGTTGCAGTGAGCCAGATCATGCCACTGCGCTCCAGCCTGGGATACAAGAGTGGGACTCCATCTCTAAAAAAAAAAAAAAAAAAAAAAACAGCTGCATTTAGAAAGACAAATAATGGGCAGCTTTGTTCTGTGGGATGTAGTTTGCTGACCCCTGGTGTAAAGTATCCTTGCAAATTGAGTTAAGTAAATCTGCCAATAAACCCATTTTACTTAAAAATGTGAGGGTTTTTTTTTTTTTTTTAAATATTGAACAGATAGTAGCTCTGGAGTCCTCAGGTATCCAGTGTGTTGGGAAATGTGGATTTCCCTGGGTCAATCAATGCTCCCCACCAGGGCCACTTGCAGGTTACCAGCGTGATTTTCCTGAACACAGATTTAAGAACAGATGTCACCATCAGCTTCCTCAAACCATGCAGAAAATCCTGAGAATGGGTCTCCTGTGTTGACTTTGTCCTGCCAAGTATCATGCCCACCCAGAATCTCAGAATGCAGGTTTATTTAGAAACAGAACCTTTGCAGATGTAGTTTAGTTGAGATGAAGTCATACTGGATTAAGGTGGTCTCTGATCCAACGACTGGCATCCTTTTAAAAAGAGTAAAATTTGAACACAGATCATCTCAGAGGGAGGACAATGTAAAGGAAGATAGGTGAGAAGGTGAAGTGAGGATGGAAGCAGAGAGTAGAGTAATGCATTTATAAGCCCAGGAACCCCAAGGATTGCTGCAGCCACCTGAAGCCAGAAGAGAGGCCAAGAAGTATCTTTTCCTGGAACTTTGGGGGAGAGGAGCTTGGCCCTGCTGATACCTTGATTTAAGATATCTGGCCCCCAGAACTATAAGAACAAATGTCTCTGGATTTAAGTCTCCTAGTTCGTGGTAATGTGTTAGGGCAGCTCCAGGGTGTTAGTACAGTGGGACTCAATGGTGTGTGGATATGGGGAAGTATGGGAATCACAGTGTAGATCACATAGCCAGGAAGTGTTGGAATGGGCATTTGAGCTCAGATGTACACCCTCCAAGAGCCCAAGTCCTTAAGTGTTTCTTCTTAGAGAGAAATGTTGTGCACTGAATGTCAACAAGATTCCAAGATGGAGGCCAGCCAAGTCCTCCCTCAGTCTGGGCCACCCAGGACACCTTGAGTTGCTTGATCAAGTCTACACGGCACAGGTGGGATCATCACTGTGGTGCCAATGAGCCCCACCTCCAAGTTCAGGGCACCTCGACTTCCCACATCAAGTTCTCATCCAGAACTTCTCAGAGATCAAGAAGCCGGTATGTTTCCATTCACAAGAGTTAGCTGCTGGGCAAAGTAGACCTCAAAGATGAGCAGAGAGCTGCCATTGAGACCATCCTGGCCCTGCTGGAACTGCTTCCAGGAGTTTTGAACACCACAACCTCTTTTCCATGGAGTTTATTTTATTTAAAAAATTCTATGCCAACCCACATTTAAAAAAAACAAAAACAAAAACAAAAAAAAACAGAGATAGTGCTTCTTTCTTAGTCTCTTCCTTCCTCTCTGTTCTGTTCCAGAAGACTTGGCTCTGGAGGTTTTACTTAGTTTGGAAGGCAAAAGAATGGTTAATTAGCTTTTGTGACCCAAGAGCTCTCAGGGAAGATGTCAAGTGATTCCCTAATTGCTCCTCAAAGTTCGATACGGTTGGAGGGGCAAGGTCCAGTAGAGAAGACGCTAAGCTGGTTGTTAAGTTGACTATGAATTCCACCCAGCACGGTGGGAGGGACATTTGCAGGGTGCTGTTCTCTGTGAGGAGTCCAGATAAATAATTCATTCCTCTCTTGGGCTCCATCAGCTGGTGGCCTCCAGCCCAGCATGCCAGTGTGGATTCAGGGCCAACCAGGGGCACCTCTTGGGGCTGAGTCTCCCACTCAGTCACAGAGAGAATCCAGCCCCCACACCTGCATGGGTTGCATTCTGCTTCCTGATCTCATGAAAAACAAACAGTGCATTTCTCTGTTTGGTGAAGGATACCAAGGCAAAAACTAGAGATACCCCAGCCACAGCCTTCCAAGTTCTCAAACCTCCAGACTGTGGTCTGCAAATGTGCGTCATTACCTGGGAGCTCCTTAGACAGAATGCAGAATCTCTGGCCCACCCCACACAGGCTGAATCAGAATCTCTGGGCATGGGGCCCAGCACTCTGCATGTTCACAGGCTCTCTACGTAATTTTTTTTTTTTTTTTTTAGACAGAATTTCAGTCTTGTTACCCAGGCTGGAGTGTGGTGGTGCAATCTCGGCTCACTGTAACCTCCACCTCTGGGTTTCAAGTGATTCTCCTGCCTCAGCCTCTCAAATGGCTGGGATTACAGGTGCCTGCCACCATTCCTGGCTAATTTTTGTATTTTTTAGTAGCTATGCGGTTTCTCTACTAAAAGATCCAGGCTGGTCTCGAACTCATAACCTCACATGATCCACTCGCCTTGGGCTCCCAAAGTGGTAAGATTACAGGCATGAGTCACTGCATCCGGCCTTATCCAGGTAATTCTGATGCACACTAAGGTTTGAGCAGTGCCCCCTTAGGACTACAGCCCTTTGTGACTGTTAAAAACCTAGCAGAGAATAAATCCACTCCCTGCCCTCTCCCCCAGACTCTCAGTCAACCAAGACACCAGCTGGGGGATTCTGATGCGAAGCAAAGCCTGCATTAGATTCTCTTGCAGAAACTGGTATTCATTGGTGATTTCCTTCAGCAGTTCCTGAAATCACTGAACAGGTGGATTTTTTCTTCCTGACTTGGCAGTATGTCTTCCTCAATTCATTTACTGTTTAGAATATTTTGCTTGCCGTGATTGCAAGGTCCGTGTGGCAGGCAAAATGCATTGCATGCCATTCTTCCTCATTTGCATGTGGCTCTCAGGACATAGAGGATACTTAAAAGAAAAAAAAAAAAGAAAAGAGAAAAGCAGGATATAAAGAATGGCCCTGCCAGGTCTAGGTGGGTGAATCAAAAGGTCAAGAGATCGAGACCATCCTGGCCAACACGGTGAAAGCCTGTCTCTACTAAAAATACAAAAATTAGCTGGGCATGGTGGTGCATGCCTGTAGTCCCAGCTACCTGGGAGGCTGAGGCAGGAGAATCGCTTGAACCCGGGAGGCAGAAGTTGCAGTGAGCCGATATTGCGCCACTGCACTCCACCTGGTGACAGAGTGAGACTCCATCTCAAAAATAAATAAATAAATAAATAAATAAATAAATAAATGAAATAAAAAGATCCTGCCACTCGTCTCCCTCAGTGGAGTCCTCTCTCTGGCCCCGGAAAGCCTCACCAGGGGTGTTTACCATCACTGAGGCTATAAAATTTGCATCCTATTCTTAATTATGTGAAATCCCCTAAATGCAGGCCCAGGGACAGCTGCTCCAGGGTCACATTGCCCAGATGGCACAGAGTGAGCCCGCTGTACCAAAAAGTTGAGTGATAGTCAGCTTGGGTGAAAAGCACCATGGGGTGAATGCATTTTCCAGGTGATAAGAAGAAATTGCCTCTCCAGCCGGATTCTAAGGCAAGAGTGGGAGCTGCCCATCACAGCCCAGATGGTGACCACTGGGGAGAGAAAGGGGCTTGATTCAGACACGGTTCATTTGGAGACAGACACAGTGACAAAGCAGGAGCTCCTGGGGTTGCAGGGGTAGGGGAGAGGGAATAGGGTGTCTTCAGTTGATTCAAATCTCTTCTCATTTGACTGCAGGTGAAGTAGGATCAGAGGTGGAGTCACTGTGAGGCCCTCATTTCCATGGGGGCTCCTTCCAAGACTAGGAGGGGCCCTAGTCATGTGTTCTTGTGGCCACAGGTTTACAAAACTTGCCAATGGGGAGAGATTTTCCCTGCAGCTGGCTTTAGGCCACCATCTCCTTCTTCCCCAACTTCCCATCCCTAGGGTTTCCCTCACCTCGGGAGCTGTTAGAGGGGCTGTGGCTCTTCTGGGATGCACTTATTTAGGTTTGAGTGGCAAATTTGTATGAAGCCCCTTCCGCATCGAGTGCCACTGTGCTAGGTGTCCTGGGGCATGATGCTTCCAGGAACAGCCCTGCAGCCCATGGCAATAGTGCTTCCAGTGTCCTGTCAGGAGCCCAGGGCCATGTGAGCTTCCCGTTGGTACCCAGCACCAGAGGGTCTGGTGGAGGAGGAGGAGGAGTAAGGTTTGAAATGTATGGAGCCACAATCCAGTCTAAGAAAAATCTTCTTATCATCAGATATGCTATTATCAGGAGAGGATTCAGTTCTCAAATCACCGAGTCAAAATAAATGTTCTCCCTTGTAAGGAATAATTTGTAATGTATATACCCAAATGTAAATGTACCTTTTTTCTTTTTTTTTTTTTTTTTGATGGGATGAAAAACAATCTAAGGGTGGGAGCAGTGGCTCATGCCTGTAATCCCAACACTTTGGGAGGCCGAGGTAGGTGATCACTTGAGGCCAGGAGTTTGACACAAACCTGGCCCATATGGTGAAATCCTGCCACTATTAAAAATTCAAAAATTAGCTGTGCATGATGGTACACACCTGTAATCCCAGCTACTCAGCTGCTTGGGTGACTGAGGCACAAGGATCTCTTGAACCCGGGAGGTAGAGATTGCAGTGAGCTGAAATTGCTCCGCTGCACTCCAGGCTGGGTGACAGAGCAAGACTGTCTCAAAAAAAGAAAGAAAAAGAATCTATCAAAATCCTTGTGTCTATAGTACAAAAACTTACCCAATGCCACAGTGAGTCTGTCTGTGTGTCCATCTGCACGTTGCATGACACCAACTATCCATAACTTAAAAAAAGTTTGCCTGACCACACAAGAGGAATCATCTTTCTGCTCTTTCTGTTGAAAGCAATACCAAATTTTTTGTCCTATGAAGAGGCAAAAATGCATGCAAGAGAAAAGTGTAGGAAGACGTATTATACAATAAGGTAACTAATTAATTAAAATATTCAATAATGTATAGTTTTGTGATGTATTAAAATTTAGCAGCTTTTAAGAATTTAAATAAACCCCATTCCTAACCCATTTTGTATGTGTCACTTTGCATGTTTTCTTCTTTAATTTAGAGCCCCCACAACCTGGATCTGAGAAGGCTCATTCATTCATGCTCTTGTTCAGCAGATGCTGACGGAGCTGCCACCAAAGGCACGGGCAGCGACGCCACCAGCAAGAAAACTGGTGCCAGTGTCAAGGGAGGAACAGCCAGGTGGGGGATGTGACAGTCAGCACGTAAGCAAGCACATTCACAGCAAGCTGCAAGGCTGCAAGGTGGAGGGATGAGCAGAACTGCAAGGAGGAAGCAGAAAGGGTACTTGCAATGGGACGATCAGGAGGACCTTTGAGGAGCTGATGCTTAAGCAGAGACAAGGATAACAAGTAGGGACCAAGCAGGCCAGGAGCTGAGAAAAGAGTGCACAGGAGGCACAGCACACTCAAATGTCCTGAGACAGTGCCAGGGCAGCTGCGGGGAGGTTATCATGTTCCAAAAAGAAGAGGAATGCGAGTGGGGTCAGACAGATGACAGTGAAGGCTGTGTGGTGAGTGGAGACGGAACAAAGGGCCCCAGGAGGAGGCAGCATGCATTGGCGCTCTGTCTCCATGGCTGTGATGAGAGACACACGTGAACATTACACCAAGAAGGAAGAGTGATTAAAGGTGATACAGAGACTCCCGTGTTCTCTGCCAGCAAACTTCCTGCTTCTTCTTCGGTCTGGTCTAATCACACACAGACTCCCGTCTTGACTAGTCACCTCCGAACTCATATGTAAAGCTAATATGCAGAAATGAGGCTTCCCAAGGGGCAGGGAGACTCTTTCAATTAACCATCTTCTGCGGCAAATGGGAAAGGGGGCCCTTTAATGTTGACTCCAGCTGGTGCATTCTAAAAGAAAACCAGGCAGAAATACATGATGGCTGGGACACTTTCTCCAAGTATCAAAGCCAAATAACATTCTTTTTCAACTTCAGCACAGCCATCCTTCTCTAAACAGCACCAGCCAATGGAAGTCACAGCTCTTACTCCAGAGAGTTGTATAGAATCAGTCCCTTTGTATATATTTTTAAGCTGATGAATTTGAATTCTCCTTGTTTTTCTTTGGAAATGGTGACTCAAGTCTTTTGCTGGTCTTGTCCTCAAAGAACAGGAGGAGTGACTGCTCTCACCAGACAGACTGATTATTCTGAAGGGAGGGCTGGGGGGGATTCACCATGTCTCTGGTTTCACAGCTGCTTGAAAATCAAAGCAGGATTCTCGCAGTGGCCTGTCCCTGAGCGGCTCAGGGAGCCTGATGAGCATCATCTCAAAGCCATGCTATGGTTTCCCCTCCGAGCAGGCCTGGACCAGAAGCGCAGAGCAGCCTTTCAGAAAAGAGCATGTGGCCGTCCTTCATAAGGCGGAGGTGACCACTGAAGAAAACAACTGCCGGCTGTGTCACATAAGGAGTCCCCAAACAAGGCCGGCCAGAACTAGCTGCCACCTGTGCCTGTACACAGGGCGGCTCTGTGTACATCCATTACCGCTCATGGTTCTGGGGTCCCTAGTCCCCATGACTGTCTGTGCTACAGATCTTGAACTCCTAAAAGGCAGGGGGTATGTGTGGTTTGACTTTGCTGGGCAAAAAGTCACCCCCCACCACACACAGTACCTTGCACACGGCGGGAACTCGAGAGCTGATAGCTCATTGCATTCATTCCATTGCATTTCAGTGGAAATGCATATCCAGCACCGTGGAGCACCTGCTGACCACAGTCCTTAGACGGCTTTCCCCAAGAGCACATCAGAATGGAAGGACCAGGGCCTCTATCTCTGGGCACATACATTAACTGCCTGAAGACACATGGTGTTGATGCAGTTAATGTATGCGCCCAGAGATAGAGGAGACTTGGGTCAGCCCAATTGCTCAACTTATCCAGGAAAATCTCCATGAGAAATACAGCATTTGTGGGGAGACACTGAGATTCTCAAAGTAGAAAGCCTACTGGCTAGAGGACATGGAGATACATGTGCTGTGGCGCTAGAACCTGCAGACAGCCAGGCTGGGAAGAGTGGAACCGGCTATGTTGGAAGGAAGTGAGGTGTCCATCCACAAGCACCCACACAAAGCAGAGGGCCCTGCTGTACTGGGAGGGAAGCCGGATGGCATCACAGTTCCCCTTTTCAGCTCAGGTAGGAATCCGTCATTGTTTCTCCTGACAAAGCACATGGCCATACATTAATTTAGCCACTGCAGTTTGAACCAGTCAGGAACAAAGCCCCACCATTCCCATTCGTCGAGTCATTGCCTGGCTTATTGGTTGTACAGACTTCTCGGATAGAGAACCTGAAGATCATGTCCAAGGATCAGAACATTTTCTGTGGAGGAGATGCAGAGTGCAGGCAGGAGCCCCCATGTTCACTCCATGCCTGCCAGGAGGCACCTGTCTTTCACTCTGTGGCTTTGTACCGAGTCCTGCCACATGCCGGACATTGCTTTGCAGTGCAGTGGGGATGGGCCCACAGAGCCCCTTCTAGCATGGAGATTCGTTCTGGTAAATGAGACAGCAAAGAGCCAGTGACAGCATGTCCCCATAATGAGCACAGCAGTGATAGGGCAGGAAGGACAGGACAGAGCTGGAGAACTGCACAGAGGCCAGCTTGGGGGTGGGGGGTGCAATCGCAGCCTCTCTGGAGAGGTGGCATCTAAGCTGAGGCCTTAAGAAGAGAAGGAGACGAAAGTGAGCCAGACAGGGACCTTCCTGAAGCAGGAAAATATATGCAAAGGCCCTGTGGTTGGTGGGGAGGGGGACCACAGCCTGCTGCAGGGCCCAAAAGGTGAGCAGTGCTGCAGCGGCATGGGGGCACTCTGTGTACATCCCACAGCTCATGGTGCTGGGGTCCCTAGACCCCATGACTGTGCTACAGATCTTGAACTCCTAAAAGGCAGGGGGCATGTGTGGTTTGACTTCGCTGAGTAAAAAGTCACCCCGCACCAGCACACACTGTATGTGGTGTCCTCGTGGCCATCAGTGTGGGGTCTTCATGACCAAGGCCCCAGATGTGGACACAAAGCCACCATATAGCAGGAACCAGCTTTGCTAGGAGACTTGGGCAATACAAGGAGAAGGCATTTGAGGTACCTTTAAAGGTTTCCACAAAAATCACATCCTCAGAGGTCTGGACGTGGGGATTTGGAACAGGCCTGAGTCTGGCTGGCTGCTGAATATTTCATGCAGCCTCCTCTGCTGGCCGGCCCCTCGGTGCTGGGCATGGTCTTCCACTTCATGCATGATTTACAGGGCTCTGCATTAATGCCCCAACACCATTTTTCCTTGTCTGCTGACCATTAGCATGCACAAATAAATATACATTTCCAAGAGCCCAGATCCCCAGCCTGGGCCCAGTCCAGCTGACAGCTTTCCACTTTCCCCCAATCACAGGAGATGGGGGACTGGAGGGCAGAGGACCACCTGTTGTGTGAGAAGATTCCAGAACCGCCTGTGGATTGGATTCCCTCCCCCACCGCCCTGCCACCTCCCTGCCTTCCAGAATTTTTACCTTAGAAATTCATCATTCCCTCTTTCCCTTTTGGGTGATAGACAGTTCTTTCATGTACTGCTGAGAAGATAATTCAGAATTCTGTTTATTCTAATGCAGTTCAAAATGTCTGTGACTAGCATCTGAAAATAGCTCCGTGTGTTAAATATTGGCAACCAGAAAGCTTCTAGAGCCTGTTTCTCATTGCCCTTGGGTCTGCCAGCCAGTCCGTCAGTCTGTCTTTGTCTGTCTGTGTGAAAAGCAGCTTCCTTTGTCTCAGATGTTATGGTGCTGAGCTCCATGGGGCAGTCTGGGGGAGGGGAGGGTCATGGTTGGATACTATTTTTGGTGTATGTTCTGTGTGTTAAGCTTTGTGCTGGGCCCTGGGAAGGGACCTGTCCTCCTGCAGCTTTCAGTCAGATGGAGAGATAGGCATTGAATGGGGAGATAGACACTAAAGAGACATTCACTAACCATCTCCATGGTGACGGGGCTTACATCCTAGGTGGTCCTCGGATTCATTTCATTTGGGGAGGCGATTGCAGAGGCTGGGGCTGGAACCAAAGTGCTCATAGGGAAAGGAGAGGCTGGAAACAAGGGAAGTGGGAAGCAGAGAGGTGCAGAGGGAGTGGGGAGAGGTCTGAGGTCAGAAAGCCAAAGGGCCAGTCTGAGGCATCGTCGGTAGAGGTGAGTACCTGGGGCAGGTGTCAGGAGGGGAACAAGTCAGGGACACAGGAGCTGGCTCTGGTGGATGTTGCAGGAATATGAAGGGGAAATCTGGGAACACAGCAGTAACAAGAGCAATGACCAGACCCAGCTCCTCAGTGTGTCTGGGGCATGTGGGCAAGGCGGGCAGCGAAGGCCTCATGTGTTGTGGCCCTGCCCCCTCTCCAGCCTCATTTCTTGCCTTTTTTCCCTTACTCTGCCCATTCCCAGCCACAAAGACCTCCTTCCAATTCCTGGAATTCTACATTACCTCCTGCCACAGGTCCTTCACTCAGGCCACCCTCTTTTCTAAGAACACTAGTTCTTTCTCTCCATCCTCAAAGCAATCGTCACCCCTCCAGGAAGACTTCTCTGTCCTCTCTTTTCCCAAGACTATCCCAAATTCTACTATTAGCTACTCTTATAGCCCCAGGTACCACACCTACCTGGGGCTTATTCCTGTTGACATTTTACACATGACATATTTTTTAAAAATTTTCTGTCCGTCCTGTTAGATTTATGCTCCTTAAAGACAGGAAGGAACCGATCTAGTTTTGTTCAACATGGAATCTATATAACTGGCATGAAATCAATATATTATTATTTTAGTTTTAGAGATGGTTTCTCTCTCTGTTGCTCAAGCTGTAGTGCAGTGGCACAATTATAACTCATTGAACACTTGAACTCCTGGGCTCCAGAAGGATAGATGAATGGGAGGATGGATGAATGGATGGATGGATGGCAGGATGGATGGAAGGATGAATTCATGAATGGATGGGAGGATGGAGTAATACATGGACGGATAGGATGGCAGGACAGATGGATGGATGGCAGGACAGATGGATGGATGGCAGGACAGATGGATGGATGGCAGGATGGATGGATGGATGGACAGATGGATGGGAGGATGGGTAGATGGATGGGAGGGTAGATGGATGGATGGATGGATGGATGGACAAATGGATGGGAGGATGGAGGAATGGACAGATGGGAGGATGGAGGGATGGATGGATGGATGGGAGGGTGGATGGATGGATGGGAGGGTGGATGATTGGTTGGATGGATGGGAGGATGGGAAGATGGGAGCATGGGTGGATGAGAGAATGGGAAAATGGGAGGATGGATGGATGGGAGGATGGATGGTGGATAGATGGGAGGATAGGAGGATGGATAGATGGATGGATGGATGGATGGGAGGACAGGAGGATGGATGGATGGATGGGAGAATGGGAAGATGGGAGGATGGATGGATGGATGGATGGATGGGAAGATGGATAGATGGGAGGAAGGATGGATGTAAGGTTGGATGGATGAGTGGATGGATGGATGGATGGATGCGAGGATAGATGGATGGGAGGGTGGATGAATGGGAGGATGGATGGATGGGAGGTTGGATGGATGGGAGGGAGGGAGGATGGATGGATCTATGGGAAGATGGATGGATGGGAAGATGGATGGGAGGATGGATGGATGGATGGATGGGAAGATGGATGGATGGGAGGATGGATGGATGGGAGGGTGGATGGATGGGAGGATGGATGGATGGATGAATGGTTGGGAGATAGACAGATGGGAGGATGGAAGGATAGATGAATGGGAGGGTGAATTGATGGGAGAATGGATGGATGGATTTTCAATCCTCCTACCTCAGCTGCCTGTGTAGCTGGGAGTACAGGTGTGCCCCAATATGCCTGGCTAAGAAATCAATACTGTTTAATGAATAAATGTGGATACAAATGAATGTAGAACTCAGACCTCAAAGGAGATAAGATAACTAGACTCTGCAGTGGCAGAAGGGCAGGTAGTGGATGACAGACAAGCATCTGAAAGCTCCCTAAGAGAATCACTGTAATCCCAGATTTCAGGAATTCAGACCTCTGCTCACCTCTTCCTTCTATCACTTGGACTACAACAACTTCGCTGAATTTGAGACAACTAAGTTGTACATGCAGGCATTTTATCCATAAACTATCAGTAATGCAATACTTGTACTGAGCTCGCCTAGGCAAATTGCTTTGAATATAAAAAGTCAGCATCAAAATGCAGTGTGTGTGGCCTCCCAACTCCTGAGCACACACTTGATCACATTCCAGGCAGGTTTCTTCCAGCTGTGTGTGGCTGGGACATGTGAGCAGAAGCTGCAGAGCAGCACCACTGCTGCTCAGCTGATGTCCTCATTCCACTCAGGCCATCAGGAGATGCCCCATCTCTGAACACACAGACTGATAACTCTAGGGAAGAGTGCTCTAGCCAGTTTCTGGCCCCTGTTCCCTCTAAGGGGTGCCAGGACTGAGCATCAGGAACCAGATGACCTGGCCAAGGGCTGCTGTAAGCCTACAGTCACTTGCATTCTCCAAGTCCAAGGCAGATGAGCTCTGCTGCAATGCTAAATCCCATCGAATATTTATGTTGTTTTAAATATCAGTGCATCCCAAACCTGGGTTGAGACAGAACAACAGAAACTTCCAACGTGGGATCTGCTAGAAAATCATCTGAAAGTATGAACAGAGTATGATCTAGCCAGTGGTTCTCAAGATACTTCTGCAAAACACATGCTACTGGAGGCAAAAAGGCAATTTATGTGAATGTCAATGGAGCTTGGAGGGCCTTCATCCAATTTAGATCTGTGCCCCCCATACACCTGCCTAGCAATATGGATAAAGTCAAGCCCTATCCAAGAGAGCACCCTTGAAGCAGGGGCTGCTCCCCATTCTGTTCTCTGTACTCACTGTCACTCAGGGCAGAGCTTAGCCTGGACCAGGAACAGGACAAAGGCCTTTCTCTTAAACTTTCCCAAGCCCTGGATGCTTTATTGGTTATCTGGACCAGACAGGGAAGAGAATGATGAAAGAGAAAACAGGGCTCAGATGAAGTGAGGGGGCCACTGGAGAAAAAAATTTAACAATCTCTTCTTTACCAGCCATCCCCCTTACCTTCGCAAGCAGACCTCCAGTTTACATCTATCTCTTCTGCATTGTACCAACAACCTAAACACCTCTCTCCTCCAGTTGTCAGCAACTGCGTATGGCCAAAACTTAAATCCTATTGATGGTTAAATAGTTAAACAAAATAATCATGTATAAATGGATAATGGATGCATAGATGAATGACAAACAAAGACTGATAAATGAATGGATGGGAGGATGGCAGATGGATGGATGGATGAACAGTTGTATAGATGCATGGATAGATGATGAATGGAAAGAAGAAATGATTGAGGGAGAGAGGCAGGATAAATGGCTCTTTCAGCTTCCAACAAAACTATGACCAGTCCTGCCTCAGTATTTTTCAGCTGAAAACAAAGTAAAGACAACCTTAATTTCTGAATTACAAGCTAACCTTAATCTTTCTAATAAAATAATTTCCATCATAGACCATCTAAATATCAGAATTCTCTAACATAAAGGTGCAGTAAGTCTCCACCACCACCTGCCCTTTCAGTTTATTCCAACTTCAATGCTTTTCTCTTCTCTCTGCCCACTCAGAGCTCAAATGAAGTGTCATCTGCTTAGAGAAACCCTTCTTGACCACACAACCTAAAATACTTGCCCACTTCAGTGCACTCAGTTTATTTTTCTTCATAGTTCATGAGGTTTCCTGCTATTGGTCTATCTCTTAATTTGCTATTGTTCTATGTATATTTCCCCTCCTATCTGTAAAAGAGTTTTGCCTTCCTTATTCCTGCTGTGTCCACAGCTACTGTCCTGTTCAGTACCTGGTGCACCATACAGATCTGTTTATTAGATGCATGCATGATGGAAGATGCATGCTTTCCAATCTGTCTTGATGCAAGAGATCTGGGTAAAATCCAGCTCTTCTACTTGGCATCTGAGTGACCTTAAAAGGGTCATTTTTGTGTGCTTTTGAGCATTGTGCTGGGTGCTATGGACACAGCCACCAGTGGGACATCAGAGGTCCCTTCCTACCCAGAGATCAGCTCACAGACCCTGTGAACATCAGTTTCTTCATGTGGGGATAATAATTGCTACATACGTCTTTATGGTGTGGGAGGGTTAAATAAAGTGATGTTGTGACATCAGTTTAACATTAGTCCCATGTCTTATTTGTATGTCAAACACATAAAACCTGTGGTTCCTTCCTTCTTTGTCATACAAACAAGGCATAGGACTAAAGTTATATCTGAAAGCAGGATAGCAGTTAGGGATCTTGGGTTGCCAGTGACCAGAACAGACTCAGATCAATGTGAGCAAAACTGGAACCCAAGGGGCAGAGATTTGTGAGCTCACAAAATGACATAAGGTTTGAGAACTGAGACAGCGCTGGAGGTCAGAGCACTAGTAGTCTTTTAATTATCTCGATAGACAACTTTCTCTAAAATAAATGAATCCTGGTAACTTTTTCCTTCCTTTGTTATTTCATCCAGCTTGAAAGAGCAAGGCTAATGGGCCTGGCTTGCCTTCTAGCCAGCTCCAGATAGGTGGGCAGGACCCTTGGTTTGATCTAGACAGCCCTCAGTGGTGAAGAGCTGTTAGTTTTTCCAAGAACATCAGGGGTTCTGTTGTCCAATGAAGAGGGAATTGGTGCCAGAAGGTTGGGAAACAACTTTCCACTGTTGAAATTATGTCAAACTAATTCTTGTCAAAAGTTCCATCAAAACACTTATTTTTCAACAATTCTTATTGGGTATTGATATGGGTTATCAAATAACATTAAAACAGCAAGTTTCTATCTGTTTATATTTTGCCCATTTCAAATTTAATTAGAGCTGCAGGAAATACAACGCTCTACTGGATGTGTGTGTGCTGGGAGAAGTGCTTTCTTAGAAGCAGCCTAGGAAATTCCACATAAAATCTAGTGGCAGGGAAAACATTCTTAATCAATACTGAAACCTCAGATGTGTAGAAAAGAGAGAGAAAAAAAGAGTCATATCTGACTACACATAAATTGAGAACTTTTATATAGCAGAACCCTTTGTAAACAATGTCAATAAAGATTTATTTAAAAATCTGTGACATGCATAATAGGCAATGGGTTAATAGCTGTTATAGACACACACAGACCTCCTACTAAAATAACAAGAAAAAGAAACGACCAAGTAGATAATGAACAGAAGGACTTGAATAGGTAATTCACAAAAGTACTGTATATCCAAATGGCTAAGAAGCTTATGAAGAAAACAATAAACCTCAAACTCACTAGTCACCAGAGAAATGCAAGTTAAAGTTACAGTGAGCTATTAATCAACACCCATCAAACTAGCAATCATTTAATAGAGTAATAGTGCCTATAGCTGATGGAGACTCAAGGAGAAGAGAGCTTTAATGGCTTTGCACAGCAGGTGGAAATGCATGTGTATCCCAGTAGTGGGAAGATGACTGCAGCTATTAACTCTGGAAGACAAATACATAAGTTAACATGAAAACTGCATGTCTGCCCCTTTGTTCTCATTATCATTAATGGGGCTTGCACATACCAAACTCTGATCACATGGGAGGAAGTCTTTTTTGGCTTGTTTCAGGGATCCACATGTATTTACCAAAGGACTTCTTTTGTTTTGGATTTTTCAGGGCACAAGGGCAGAGACTGTCTCCACTGGATGGGATGCCACTGGCTAGAAACTTCTCCACAATACCACGGATAAGGGCACCTTGAGAGGAGGAAAATGAGATCCCATCCAGCCCTGACATCAGCACATTCCTTCTCTTACATGTGGGCCGGGTGCTTAGGGCTTCTCCAAGAGTTACGGTGGCCTGAGAGTCGTCATGGTCAACCCTTTCAGCAGGGTCTGTGATGCAGGAACAGTATTTGGTGGATTAATGGCTTTCCCGCATAATCAGCTCTTCCCTCCATTGGCTGCACCCCACACATGTACAACAGAGTAATACTCACTCCAATTCCCAAACTTCAACCCTTGACTTCTCTTCACCTCCAAACTTCTCAAAAATGTAGCCTCCCCTTGCTACTGCAATTCTTTCTGTTCATACCTTCATCACTCTTGACATCTTTGTCTCAATTCTCAGTGGACTCATGCAGATGCTGACCAGAAGACTACCTGCAACTCCCTATCATCTACAGACAATGTCAACTCCCCATCATTGTCCTCCTTGACTTTCAAAGCATTCAGTCCAAGAGCTCAGCTTACTCACCACTGCCTATAGCTTGTATTACACCTAGCACCCAGGGAGTGTGAAATACGTGTTGACTGAGAGAATGACTAAGCAAAGGAATAAACACATATACAGATAAGAAATCCCAGCCCAAGGTCCTGGCTGAATTTTGTCTATTGTAGACTAGAGAAGACTTTAGCATCTCTTTTTCTTAAGTGACATTTTAAAAATGTCTTTATACTTTTACTCATGGTTCCCTGAAAAGAAAGAAAAGATGTGAAAAGGGACAGCTCTGAGGTCAGCTTTATGAAGTTAATTCTGACCTGGTACAAAGCACTATGGATTTTTCACATTTAGTTCTATAGGAAATTTGACTGAAGTTTAAGAAAATATGTTAAAAGGAAAATTGGAAAGAAAGATTATGAGATATTTTCAGGGCCATCAGAGCAACAGATGTCCCTGACTAAAGAGGTTATAAGCCTGGTGTGTGAGCAAACTCAATCAGGACACGCACTCTTCATTCACCCATCCATCCATTTATTCAAGAAGGATTTACCAAGGGCTTATCCTGTGCCAGGTACTGTGAGCAAGATGATGAGAACTCCTACGTGGATCCTAATAGCTAGAACCCCAGTGGACGGTATAAAGAATTAAAATGCATAATACATTTGGTGTGACCACAGCTAAGGGAGAAAGAGGAGCAGAGAAGAGAGTGGGTGCAGGGCAGGGTGTGCGATAGTAAATAGGGTGGCCCAAAACGCCCTTGCTGAGAAGATGACATTGGACCTGAAAGAAGACAGGTCAGGGGGCAAATCGAAAGCCTCACTGGCTGCTGGTGGGACCAGGCTCTGTCTTGTTCTTCCAGGTACAGGTGTTGTGTGTTTGTGGCCCCCAATCTCTGGTCCTCACCAGTCAAGTCTCTCCTGCCTCCTGCTGCCTCACCTGCCTGTATGACTGCGGCAGCACCTCTGGGCAGCTCTCCAGTTTCCATGGGGACTAGGCTCCCACATGAAGGTCAGCCTCCTGTGCGGGGCACAGTCACCATGCCTGGTCCTTGTCTCCTTCCTGTGGATGATGGATCCGGCTGCCCTATGTTCTGCCACAGACACAGAACTGAGATGAACAGACTGACCACAAAGGATCATGGAGGGACCCACTTGACTTTATCTCACTTTCATTGTTTGCAGAAACTTCTCAAAGGCCCCAGGCCCCTTAGGCTGCATCCATTTATACATTTTGCCCTCCATCACTCAGTTCTCCACTTAGGGCTTAGACAAAGTGGGTGGCTCCCACTTCCATCTTCTCCTCCCACACAGCCCCAAAGTTGGGGAGAAAAAAGACCCCACCACGCATGTGCCTAGTCTCCCTGTAATGACACCTGCTTCCCTTAAGTATATGCACCTCCTGTCATCACAAACACAGCGTAGAAGGTGAGCACAATTCTCCTATTTCCAGATAGGACAGAATGGAGCCAGGTAACTTCCCCAGGTTTGCACAGGTAGGAATAAGTGGTGGATGCAGAATTGGGACTGAGATCCCTAGACTCCAGGTCTCTGTCCTCAACTAGCATGCTACATTGCCAGCTGGAAGCAGAAACCAGATCTCTCTTGATGTATCTCTGGTGTACAGCATAGCACCTGGTGCATCGTGGCTGCATTTTCAACGTTTGCTGAATGAAAGAAGGAAGGGAGAGAAAATGGGAGGAAGGGAAAGATATAGAACAGAGCCTGGAGGGATATCAATCCTCCTGCCCAGAACCAGAGACACAACTAGCTGGAAAAACCCAGACAGACGCTCCTGGGTCTGCCCCTACATTAGTCAGATGCATAACTCACTCATAACTTATCCACAGGACATAAATTTAGGGGGATGTCTGCCTCCATGTTTGAATTTCATGCATAAGATTTTCATGCATAATAATCCCTGCCAGATGTTCACAGGTGACAGACTTACAGCTCTCCTCTCTTTCTGAAGAACGTACCCGGTCACATCCTCGGGTTACTGGTAAGAAAATCATCTAACTGCCAGGGCAGATGTTCTACTCTCCTCTACAATTTTTACCGCTGAGCAATTAAAAAGGAGCCACAGGCTTGCCAGAGAGCTGTTCTGAGAGAGACTTCCCCGGGTCTGAGTCCGCATCTTTCTAGTTGCCATGCTTCAGTGGAGACAGATGGCCCCGGGGCCGGGAGGCTACGTTTTGTGGAGAAAGGTCAGCACAGGCCGCTTTGATTCCCTGTCCCTGACACTTCAGAAGTTGAGAAAGGAAAATGTTTATGAAGGCAAAAGCCCTTCCCAGCAAAAGCCAACGGATCTCTGCAGTGTAGGCTCCACTCATCCATGCTATTGGTGGTCTTTAGATATCCAGCCCAGAGACTGAAAAGAGCCAACCCCATGGCACTACAGGTGAATTGCCTTGAGATCTAGAGTAGGGGAAACATTACAGAAGAAAACTTCTCTTGATCAAAGAGGGGTGAAAGCTGCATGTCCTTAAGCATGAGTCTAATGCTGTGAGCTGAGAGCTTTGACACAGTTGCCCCCTTCTGATTCATATGGAGCCCAGAACTCAGGTCAAGAAGCTGGGTGCAGGTCCAACACCCCCACTCCCTCAGTCTGAAACCCTGTCCAAGCTTTTCCTGCATCTCAGCTTCCCCATCTTAAATTGGAAATAATACGTATTCCAGGATAATTTGAAACATTAAATGAGAAACTAAAAAGTGTGAGCTGATGACCACTATTGTCCTATATCATCTCAGCTGGCAGGCACAGCCATGTGTATTATTCTTTCACACACTTGACTCTTGAACACGTTGGGGGTTAGGGGCACCAACTGTCCCACCACCCCCTGCACAGGTGAAAATCAACAAATAACTTTTGACTCCCCAAATGTTTAACTACTAATAGCCTACTGTTGGCTGGAAGTCATACCGATAACATAAACCATTGATTCACACATATTTTGTAGGTGATATGTATACTGTATTGTCACAATCAAGTAAGCTAGAAGAAAGAAAATGTTAAGAGAATCATAAGAAAGAGAAAATATATTTACTATTCATTAAGGGGAAGTTGATGGTCATAGGGTCTTCATCTTCATGGTCTTTGTATTAAGTAGATTGAGGGGAAGGGGGGGGTGGTCTTGCCATCCTGGGTAGCAGAGGTAGAAGACCATCGGCAGGCAGGTGGAGCCGTGCAGGTCAAGACCCCTATTGTTTAAGGGTCAAGTGTAATTACTTTTCAATTCATCTGATGAAGAAAGTATCAGTTTCAGAATCATGTGTCTTTGACACTTTACTCATTTATCTTTTCAATAAAGAGCACAGTCCTTGGACTCAGAGCCTTTGATAATTAATATTTCACAAAGATGCATTCCCTTTTTATTGCATTAATCATTCCTGTTATCTCCTATTAATACAAATGACACTGGCTTTGCATCTGTGTAATTGGTTCCTTTTGAAATAACTATTTCAGCTTAAAACGTCAACTAAGGAGTCAAAAACTAGATCATAATAGAGACGCTAGTTGGCCAGAATGGTCTGAATCTTGTAACCTCATGATCCACCAGCCCCGGCCTCCCAAAGTGCTGGGATTACAGGCGTGAGCCACTGCACCCGGCCAGGAACTTCATTTTTTTTTTTTTTTTAGCACTGTGAGAATAACCCTGGCTCCTCTCTCCCTCTGCTTTGCTTTGATTAACATTTCCAGGACAAATCTATGGAAATAGCCAACCCCAGGCCTTGCTTAGCCCATTTATTTTCTGTAGCAACCATGGCATTTGCTCTACCGGGTCAGATTCGTAATTAGAACTCCTTGGGTGGCAGTCTTTGTTGCTACTGCAAATACATTTATCAAGCAACACAATGTTATTTATTTCAACTCCCATTTGTTTCTTGCTGCAATTTCTAACTGGAAGGAAGGCCTGGCTGTTCATTTTTGTGGGAGAACTCAATACAAAGTTAATTACTGAAAAGAAAGAAAATGAGGAAGCCTGGCGACTATCCAGGCCATTTCTTCCAAAACACTTTCCAAGGCAACTGGAACCAAGAAAGAGATGCTCACGGTGCTTTTGAACAAGGGAAAGAGGGCATGAGGAGGGACCTGGAGAGTCACCAGATCTTGCCAATCCTCGCTAGGGACCAACACACAGAAGATGAACGGTGGGAACAGGAAACGGGCTGCTTCTCACACGCTCATCATTAAGGTACTGCAAATGTTTTTCTTTCGTTTGTTCTTTCTCTCTTCACACTCTAGGAACTGCAGGGGCAGAGAGATTTGGCTGTTAGTTTTTGATATAATTGGACTTGGTTGTGGTGTGTGTAATCCCCTCTTCCCTGGTGCTGGGAGGTTTATCTCAAGGACACCGCTGCTCTGTGGAGCAGTTGGGAACTATGTAAATATATTTTCTCTCCAGGAAAGCAGTGTACTTTTGAAGGGATTAATAATAGACATAAAAGGCTGGACAATCTAGGAGTGGACCCGGCCATGGATTGACTCTTCCCTCCTTCCCTCCACTTTCTCTGGTAATGGGAAGGTTTCAAATAGTGCTGCATAATCCACATGACTGAAGTTTCAGAATGTGTCTTACAAGGACATCAGGTTGCAAGCAACTATCCCATGACATGGATTTAACTGTTGTTCATATTTGTTGCAATAAAAATGGAGCCACGAAAATATCAATGCTGTCTACGCATCAAGAACTGGCGATGTACTTTTAAGACTCTGAATGGACATCTCTGATACTTTTGATGCCTGTCACAAATCTCCTGTGCCCTTCATGTAGACAACATACAGCTGAGACGTGAGGAAGCTGCAGAGGGAAGTCTTTCAGAAACCCTTGTGAAGACAGACTTTGGATGGCTGCATCAGAAGGATTAGTCCAGGGACTTGGCACTGGGACTCTCAATGTGGGGGAATTCATTATAAATCAGGAGCTTGTCTGGCTCCCGACCTCAAATGGCTAGCACCTTGCATGTAAGAGGTTCCCAATTAATATGTAGGAATGAATGAGATAACCAATAATCAATAATCTAGACTCCTGGCTCAATGCCAGATTCAAAGAAACTCAGAAGTAGGGAGATAGAAAAAAAAAATAGATGCAAAGGGAGTCGGAGATGGCCTTAAATGTAACACTTGAGTTGCCTTGGACCAAGTATGAAGAAAGCCAGATATTGTCTCCAAGTTATTTTATTATATCTTTTTGAGACAGGGTCTTGCTCTGTCATTTAGGCTGGAGTGAAGTGGTGTGATCATAGCTCACTGAAGCCTTCATCTCTTAGCTCAAGCGATCCTCCTGCCTCAGTCTCGGCCTCTCCAGAAGCTGAAACTACAGGAGCATGCTATCACACCCAGCTATTTTTCTTTTATTTTTGTAGAGACTGGGTCTCACTTTGTTTCCCAGGCTAGTCTTGAACCCCTGGACTCCTGCAATCCTCCCACCTCAGCCTCTGGTATCAGTGAGTCCTCTTGTACGAGACTTGCCTTTACCAAACTGTTTCTAGCAAGGTTGACACCTACCAGTTCAGAGCCTTCTTGGAGGTTTTTGGCAAGTTTTCCAAATAGTAAAGGTCTTTAAGAACAGCAATGCCTTTGCATTGATGGTCTTTAAGAACAGCAATGCCTTTTCATTGATGGCCTTGGTCCCTCACCTTCACCCCATTCACGGGCTGAGTGCAGAGGTCCTGCCACAAAATAGCAATAACCAGAGGTCATTCCTAGCCTTTGGCTATTCTAGCCACTCTCTGTATTTTTAATGTGTTGGTTTTTCCTAGGCTAGAATGGACTCATTGAGATTTTCTTTATCTGCTTTGCTACTCTCTCTCCCCTACAACAAACCCACCTTTGTGACCCACAAAGCCCCACTGCACCATGACTCTGGCCTAAGAAGTTTCCCTGGCTGGCAATAGAGTGAACTGAATAAATCACATACCCTGCTATCAGAGGGACGAGGTTGGAACCTTCAGCACCTGCTCACTGGCCGCATGACCTGTTCCTTTTGTTATTATTCTCACTGTCTTTTATCTCCCCTTGCTCTAAAGTTCTCCAGCCTCAAGAGCCTGCCCTCTGGCATGGCTTACAAGGTCCTTCATGTATATTTTCATGTGTCCAGCTGAGTGAGAAAAGAGCCACTGAAGGGTTAGAAGTAGAGTGATGTGATCCTGTCTACCTTTTTCTTTGAGACAGAATCTCAGACTCGCTCTGTCGCCCAGGCTGGAGTGCAGTGGTGCTATTTTGGCTCCCTGCAACCTCCGCCTCCTGGGTTCAAGCAATTCTCCTGCCTCAGCCTCCCAAGTAGCTGGGATTATAGGTGTGTGCCACCATGCCCAGCTCATTTTTGTATTTTTACTAGAGACAGGGTTTCACCATGTTATCCAGGTTGGTCTTGAATTCCTGGCCTCAAGTGATCCACCTGCCTTGGCCTCGCAAAATGCCAGGATTACAGGTGTGAGCCACCACACCTAGCGCCATGTACCTTTTAGCAGGTTTGCTCTGGCTACTGTATAGACAATGATGTGGAGGCAGGGTAGGAGCAGGAACAGGGAATCCAGTTTCCAGGCCACATGCAGAAGCTACATGCAGGCTAGAAGTCATGCACGTTGGATTCTCGACATATACTGAAGGTTGAGCTGAGTGGCATTGTGATGGATTCAGTGTGAAGTGTCAGGGAAGGATGAGTTGAAGATGAGCCATATTTCTGGTTGGAGCACCTGAAAGGACAGATATAAATTTCCTAGGACATTTTAAGATAGGAAAGACTTTAGGAGAGAAAGTTTGGGGGTGGGAGTTTCACTCTGGACACGTCAGCTTTGAAATAGCCTCTAGACATCCAAGCAGAGACACAGAGAGCATTTAAATGTGGAGACCAGAAGGTGCTTGTGGACATTTAAATGTGGAGACCAGAAGAGGAGGCCCACAGACCGAGCCCCAGAACATTCTAACATTTAGTGGCAGAGAAATGAGAGAGATTCAACAAAATGAAGTGACATCTTAGAAGGACTAACCACAAAGTTAGAAGGAAAACTTGTAGAAGAGAAAACTCATATTCCCAAGCAAGGTTGGGGAACTCAAGAAGGGGAAAGCAATATTTACTGCTCAGTGCTTTTGAGAATGGATCACTAGATTTTGCAACGCATAAAGCATTGGAGAGATTTTTCAGGGTGGGAACAAAAGTGTGACCATAGAGATCCCTGAGAGACTGGGAGGAGAGAAAGGGGAGGTGACGAATACTGAGATCACTTTCCATGTGTGTCATTGTAAAGGGGTGTGGAGAAATTGTGCAATGAGAAAAGGGCACTGAAGCCTAGGGAGGTATTCTGGTGCGTGTTGAGGTAAGAGATGTTTCAGCATATTTGAGTGGATGAAGGAAGCACGATACCAAGACAGGCAGAAGACAAACACCCTGGGGAGCTGTGCTGGAGAAGACAGGAGGCATAGATGCCGGTGCACACGTGGAGATCTAGCCTCTGAGGGTCTTGGGGACAGGGAGGCAGAGTCTTGGGGCTCAGAGGAGTGGCAGGTGCATATGCTGATGGTATATGTGGCAATTATGAGTGTTTCTGTTTCTTAGTAAAATAGGAAACAAAGTCAAGAGCTAGAAACAGATGCAGCAGAGGAGATGTGAATGGCTTGAGAAGAGGAAGAGGTGGGAAGTCGCCACTTCAGATAGTGGATAATGGATAGACTCAGGGAACAAGATAGGCTTGATGGACAGAACCAGAGACTCATGACTCATCTGTGGTTGTGCACTTAAACATAGAACATTGAGTGGTGTGTGTGTGTGTGTGTGTGTGTGTGTGTGTGTGTGTGTACCTATCTACCTGCTTCGGTGCAGGAAGCAGGAAGTGGGAGGTTGGATTTCATCTGCTTAGACTTTGCCAAACTAATGCATCAACAGAGGTGGGAGACAGCTGATAAACTCTTCATGGGACTGATTCAAATATTGCATGATGGAGTCTAAACTATGTGAGGAAGGCAGTGAGGATGCAAAGGGGGCTGAGAGCTGAAAAGTGTAAGAAGAATGTAGGTCATAATGAAATTGATGAATCAGAGTTGGAGGAGCTGGAAAAGGAGGAAGTGTAGTTTAGAGAGAGGGACACTGGACACCCAGTTCCAAGGCGGGTGCATTGAGGATCAGTGATTCATGACCTTAGCTCCCCAGTGAAGTAAACTGGGGAGTTTTAAAATGCTGGTGCCCAGCTCTCATCCCGATAGACTGATATAATAGATCTGGGGCACAGCATGCACAGTGGAATTTTCTAAAGCTCCCCAAGTTTGAGAACCCATAGTCTAGAATATGACCCCTGGGACTGAGTGACTAAGATATAGAAAAGTAGAATACCTTTGGAGGAGAGGAGGTCACAAAACTGAGAACTCGGGATATTGAAAAGACCATTCAAAAAGACACAAAAATCACCAAGAATACAGCAGGAGTTATACAGAGAGAGTGTAGGGAGGTGGCTCCAATCCCCTTCGAGTATGGATATGAACTTCAAAGTGAGAGATGAGTACAGTTAGGAAGAAGGGAGGAACACCCTGCTGAGTGGCACAGCCAGTGTCTTTAAGTCCTTTTTAAGTATGGCAAGCAATGGTATCATCACAATTATATATAAACTGTTGTCAGTATTACCCAAACCCCAAATGCAGTCACTGAAATCATGTTTCCCTCCAAAGGAGCAATCACTTTAATAATCGTTCTGCACAGACTCTCCCAGCTGGCTTTGAGCGTTGGCTGCAGACAGAGTCTCGGAGAGCTCTGACTGGGCCAAGTGTCCACTCCTCTCAGCAACAGTTGGTCTTTTGCATCCTACCCTCCACACCAGATGCAAAGTAATGGTCAATAGCCTGACACTGCTGTCAGCAGCATCCCCTTCATACTCAGAAAGGACGTCTGGCCTTTGGAGACCCCGCAGCTCCTTTACCAAACTCAGTTGCTCTCATAAAGGCAAGAAAAAGTCACCCCCAAAGAGGAGAAACCAGCATTTTTCACCTGCATCCCTCCACTGGGGTTCAATCGTCTGCATTAAATCTCAATGGCATGTGAGGAAAACGTGCCCCTTCATGAGCTCCGTCAATCAATCACTCATTCATTTCAATGCTATATGTATATAACTTATCACAGAAGGAACTAAAAAAAGGTAATCTACCTGACCTGTATTTTACCTTTTGAAAGATAATGCCTTCTTACTAGACACTTGGTAGGGCAGACCTTGCATGCAAAATGTACCTATGCCTAAGTGCATGAGTGGCCAGGTGGCAGGATATGGTTCTTTCATTTCAAGAGGCCAATTGCAAGTCGTCCTAGGGACCTTCTGGGCCCCTCACAGTTTTGCCAATCACAGCATATGCGTTGTTCTGTCTACACCTCCTTTTCTCCCTCAGGAAGTGAGTTCCCATTGTTTCAGGATTATTTTTTAAAACTGACTGAAAGTTAAGTCATCTGTGGAGTTATCTTCTAAGGAATAAATAAAGTATGTGTGTGTGTGTGTGTGTGTGTATATAAATAATATGTATATATAATATGTATATTATACCTATATTATATATAATTTTATATATGTATACATTATATATAATACACATGTATAATACATAATTTTATGTGAGTCATATATTTATAATTATATATAGATAATTATATAATTATATGATTATAATTATATAATTATAAATTTATAGATTATGTATAATTTATAATTATATATTATATATTATGTTAGATATAATATATAATTATATATAATTATATAAGATATGAATATATAATTACCTAGCTATATATTATATCATATATATTTATAACTATATACAAATTATATATAAGGAATTGTTTCTTATTTCCTAGAGGAATAAATGGTCACTTCTCTTGGATACTTTTTCCTTCTCTCAACAACTAAAGCTGGGTGCTGAGTATGTGCCAGGCATGGCTAAGGCCTTCTGCACGGCAGTCTCATAGGTAGAGACTGTCACTGGTGTCTCAAGTCTATAGACCAAGACCCGGATGGAGCTCAGAACCACCCTGAGCTCTGAAGGGTGCCCTCTTCTTCCAACCACAAACATTCTCAGCCCATACCCTCTTACCCAACACAACAGGGCACTGCTAAAGATGATGCAGCTTAAGTATTTTAACATAGAACAGATAATCATGCAGCCAGTTGTACACTTACAACCTATGAGACAAAAAAATAAAAATAAATAAACTCTTTGCCCTCTGCTCTGGGCCTTGCATGCACCCATGACGCCACCTCTGGTTGGTTTAGCCAGGCCAGAGAACGTGAGGGAACTAGAAGCAGCAGCAGGTACAGCCATCAGCTGGAATTTTGACTTATTTTCCCTTCAGTGCTTTATTGTTGTTTCACAGAAACAAAGTCTCAAGAAAAACTTTTAGTACCTTGCCTTGTTTGAATCTTTACAAAGGTTCAACCTTTTTAATAGAAACAACAGCCTTTTTATTGGCACTCAGATGCCATTGTTTCACGTACCATTTACTTTCAGGGTGTAATTACACTGGCAAGTACAACTGGTGTCAACAGGTTTGAGAACAAATGGAATCGACTTGGGAAGCACACGGCTCCACAGTGCGGACAGTGCTGGGTGGCCCAGCACTCAGGGGCAAGGTGTGAGTGAGCTCAGGAGAGTTAGGGCACAGAAGCTGCAGAGGGCATCCACGGTGAATGCAGCGGCCACGCTGGAGTCTGTGCCATGGGCCGGTGGAGAGAGCCTCAGGGCTGGGTCTTATGTGACTGATGAGAAGAAACCACACAGAGGCAGACCTTGAGATGTTTGTCACTGGTGTTAATCCGAGCCCAGCGTGGAGATAAGGTCCTGGTGTAGCTGCTGGGCCATTGTAAAAGGCCAAAGGGAATATATGGCTTTCCTGCTCCAAACACTTCTCCTGTGCCTGAAGTAGCCACACTCCTCAGTGCCTACGGGCCCTCCAGGATCCTCCCTGTTTGTTTGCTCCTACAGCCTCCTCTTATACTTCCCAGCCTGCCTACTCAGCGCCAGCCTCCCTGGGGTCCCATCGTTACAGACACACCTGCTATCTGCTATCTGCTGTCTCCAGGACTCTGTCTAAACTCAATATCCTGTAACACCCAGGCAGCTCCCACAACAAAAAGAAATTCAGTCCCTCTTGCCAATGGAAACCTCTTCCTCTCTCCAGGTGACACTCATCCCTCAGTCCTTGGCTTCCTCTGACCTTACAACCCACAGTGGGGTTCCTTCATGGACCATACAGCCTCCTGCCCCAAAATGTCAACCCCCATGCAAGTAGTGTGACTGCCTGTCACTTGGCTATCCTGTCCTCTGACTAGTGAATAGCTCACTAAGGGCAGGGCTGGGCTTGTTCAGGGTGCCTGGCACACACAAGACTCTTGAAAGGGGTGAGAAGCATAGTTGAGGGGCAAATAAGCAGATTTAAGAAACACACGTCAGGAGCCCACAGCCTGCACTCCTGGTCCCCCAGCAGCTAAGCACATGTATGGCCGGTGCAGTGAATTTGTGGATGCAGAAATGACAGCATCACAGAATGAGGCTCTGGTCCATCCTAGAGTGGCTTCACCCAGGCTGGTGGATGAGGAGCTCCAGGTGGAAGGTGAGAGGCGAGCTGTACTTTTACTAGAGGGCAGGAGCCCCCAAGGATCCTCTGCACTGTGAAGAGGTCAGGTTCCAATCACCTCTGTGTTTAGGAATCTCACAAGCATGTTGGCAGGTCAGAGCCCCGGGCTTCTCACCAAGGAAACACTGAACTCCGAAAATATCTGCTCCAAGGAAACTGAAAGGCAGACACTGCAATCCCCAGCAAGAAACCAGTGTTCTCACTGTGCTGATGGGGGACGAGGCTAGAGCCCCCGGGCCTTCCCTCGGATGGGCAGCCTTGCCGGGTAGGAAAAGGGGCTGCCAGTCTCCCAGGCCTTCTCTCACCTGTTGCACTGACTCTTTGTGCTGATCAGTTCAATTTTAATGAAAAAGCCTAGAGTCTTCCCAAACACTACTGTAGGAAATAATAATTATTACTATTATATTAATAGCAACCACCAGTATTCCTTGAGCTCTTATTGATGCTAGGCATTGTTCTAAGTGCTTTGAATGAATGACCTCAGCAGTGGGTTGAATGGTGCCTGCCCCCCCCAGCCAAGAAAAGTTATGTTCACATCCCAGCATGTGTGAATGGAAGAGGGTCTCTGCAGATGAAATTAAAGAATGTAATCAAGCTGGATGACCTAGGTGGGCCCTACATCTGATGATAAAAGTCCTTTGCAAGATCAGAGAGGAGAAGACATCACACAGAGGAAACGGTAACCTGAAGGTATGGGCAGAGATGGGAGGGGCCACTACAGCCCAGGATCTCCAGGAGCCACCAGAAGCTGGGAGAGGTGAGGAAAATCCCTCCCCCAGAGCCACAGGAGTGAGCATGGCCCCACCAACACCATGATTCTGGACTTCTGGCCCCCAGAGCTGTGGGAGAGTGAGTTTCTGTTGCACTAAGCCACCAAGTTTGGCATAATTTGTTACAGCAGACACAGGAAACAGTTACAGTCTAACAGAGCGATTTCCAGGGGCATCACTAAGAAACCAGATCTGCTAAACACCTTGCAGTCATGCTATTTAGTTCCAAACACCTAAATGCTGCTTTTCCAAAAGCTGAATATGTGGAAAACTTACATATCTTAAAATATGAGAACTAGGTAACTTAAAGAATGAGACTTTCAAATTGCATTTATAGTGAAGTAAGTGCAATGTTCTTTACAAAGCAGGGACCTCAACCCCAGGGAAACAGACCGGTACCGGGCTGCATCACAGGAGTGAGTGGCAGGCGTATTTACAGCCACGCCACATGGCTCGCATTACCACCTGAGCTCCGCCTTCTGTCAGATCAGCAGCAGCATTAGATACTCACAGGAGCGTGAACCGGATTGCAAACTATGCATGTAAGGGATCTAGGCTGCACACTCCCTACAAGAATCTAATGCCTGATGATCTGTCACTATCTCCTATCACCCCCAGCTAAGACTGTCTAGTTGCAGGAAAACAAGCTCAGGGCTCCCACTGACTCTACATCATGGTGAGTTGCATAATGATTTATTGATATATTACAAAGTAATAATAACAGAAATAATATTTCTATTTCCCCCTGTCCTGGTCCATGGAAAAATTTGTCTTCCAAGAAACCAGTCCATGGTGTCAAAAAAGCCAAGGACTGCTGTTGTATAGTATAAACATTTTATAGAGAACAAGTAAAAGCAGCCGACATGGCCTGAGTTTTGCCATGTGCGCTGGTTGAAGGAGCGTGTCTGTGCAGCTCTGTCTTTGGCTTCCTGATAGCAGGTATCCCAGAGCACCTTTTTACTCCACACGAGCTCAACAGAGCTTCTAAAAGCTGGGGTGCAGAACCGGGCTGCAGACCTGCCTCCACTGTTTTCTGGCCATGTGATTTTTTGACAAGCAACTTGGCATCTCAGCCTCTTACTCCTCACCTGGGTGATGGTGCCTATTACAGAATTGACTGCTCGCTGCCGGTCCTGGAAATCACACCCGTGGAGCAGCGCCAGGCACTGTGGGACCACCAGCCACCTCCCCCAACAAGTATTTGCCTGTGGTCACTGTTGTGTTGTTGTTCTAATTCTGCCTCCCTCCGGCCCTCACAAGGGACACAGGAACCGTGTCATAGACACTCCCTGCATTTTGAAGTCGGCCCACAGAGAGTCATTTTACTACAATCTGATTTCCAACTCCAACATCCAAGTCCAGGATGAAAGGTCTTTACCTTGGGGTGGCAAAATGATTAAATTTCATCATTTTACTCTCATTAACTTCTGGTTTTACACATCATAATTAAATAACTAATTATGGCATCCATATGAATGTGACAAATAACGTTAAGAAATTGACAATGTTATGCCCTTGAAAGGTTGGCCTGGGATTCTGTGTCCCACCTCAAACAGGAAGCCTCTGATCCCAAATTCTCCCAAGGTGAAATGCTAGTCACTGGACAGCTGTCGTCTTCCTGGAGACCGTGTGCTGTGGACCCTCTCACAGATGCTTATACCCCCATTTCTCATCTGGCTCCTGGAATGACAGCCCCATTCCCAGCAACTTTCATCTCACCTGTGCAAAGGAGCACACGGTAAAACGCCTGGGAGCAGCAGGCTTTGATCTAAGGTGTCCTCAGGACACTGAAAGGGTGGCTTGCTAGAGAGAAGCCGGTGAAAAGTAGGGCTCTTCAAAGTTCAAAGAAAGAGCCAACATCAAAAATGTCCTTTGCCATATTCGGTGCATGCATCATTTACAACAAATACTATTCCATTTGACACGAAGCCTCCCCTCAAACTTCCCATTTTAAAGAATGCAAGTTCAGATCCCAGTGTTACCTTTTCTGTTTAACTGCTGCTGAAAGTGGACCATGCATATCAAAGCGGGGAATCCTGTCTTAATAGGTGATTTCCAAGTGGAGAAGGGTGGTGAACCCGTAGGATCATTTCCAGTGGATCTCCTTTCTACCCAAGACAGCACCTGGTCCAAAGTCTCTACTCCAGTTTGCAAGCTAACTGCTGGGGCCAGCCTGTGGAGAAGGAGCTCATGCCCCAGATCCTCTATCAGTGGACACTCACACCTCCCTCTCCCCTCCCCCACTAGCTTTCTTGTCCTGTGAGGTTCCACTCTACACAGAGCAGGCAAAGTGAGCTTTTCAAGCTGCAGCCTCATCATTTCATTCTTCTACCTGAAATTCTTCAGTGACTTCTTGTTACTCTCAGGATAAAGGCCCAAACTCCCTGCCATGGCTGACAAGCTCCTGCATGGCTGCCCTGGGGCCAGTTTCTCTATTCCTGACTCAGAACATGCTCATTCTCTGAACATCAGCATTCTTCCCTTACTTCCTTCACCATGAAGCTCCTCCCTGCCTCAGGGCCTTTGCACATGCTATAGATGCTTCCTGGAACTCTCTCTCCTACTGCTCTTCACCCTCTACATCTCCTACCCCTTCCCTGTTTTTTTGTGTGGCAGATTCTCATTCCTGTCATCCAGGCTGGGGTGCAGTGGCGCGATTACAGCTCTCTGCAGCCTTGACCTCCTGAACTCAAGTGATCCTCCCACCTCAGCCGCCTGAGTACCTGGGACTACAGGCAGGCATCACCACACCCAGCTAGTTTTACATATTTTTAGTAGAGACAGGGTTTTGCCACGTTTCCCAGGCTGGTCTCAAACTCCTGGGCGCAAGCTATCCACCCACCTCAGTCTCCCAAAGTGTTAGGATTACATGTGTGAGCCACCCTGCCTGGCCACTTCACCTACTTTGTTCTCATTCAGTTGTTACCTATCAGATTAAATGCCATTTCCTTAGGGGTGTGTCTTCTCACCATCCCCATTCAAACCATGCCCATTTACACAATGAGAGCACCACGTCCCTCCCTTCACAGCACGCACGCAGTGGCAACCTGACACGCACTAGTTTGATTGTTTCATTCCTTTCTGTTCTCCCTACTGCTCTGCATTTGATTTTTTTTTTTCTCCTCACCATTATATCCTAGAGACCAAGACCTGTCAGGTAGGAGATACCCAATCACGCTTTGTGACCCACAAGGATCTCCATTTAAGTCCATGCTATTATCGGCTACTGACAAGGCTGGCACAAACTTAGCTTGCAATTAAAGAACCCTAGTGACTGAGTTAATGCAGGTGATCGTTGTATACTTCATTCAGGTGTTTTAAAACCAGGTCATGGTGTGACATGAGATCCTAAATATTAAATTTTGTAGAGGGATATCAATCAGCTGGAAGTAGATTGAAAACAAACAAAATCTTGGGGATACTCAAAGCCAGGCTGTGGGAAAGATGTATGAAGGATGCTTGAAGAATGTGGCCATGATGGAAGAAAACTGCTGCAGGGAAGTGAATGCTCTCTCTGGCCACCTAAAGGTCTGTCCCCCAGGATAGGCCAGGCATGTGCTGAGCAAGTAGGAAGCCTGGACTGTAGGGACAAGTTTGGGAAATCAGATTTCAGACCAACACAAGGAGGAACGAGCACTCCCAGAGGTTGAAACTTTGACACCTGTGTGATTGAGAGCATCTTACCCCTGCTTGGCCTCATTTTCCATGTCTGTGAAATAGGTGACAGTGTCTTCCATCCCACTGATTATTGCAAAGATAAAACTAGAATAGATATGCAAAGTTATGCTTTGCAAAGCACCCTGCACAGGAGGGCTCACAGCCAAGCTCTTTACCTTTGTTTGTATAAGAGGGACCACCTCGGCTTCTTCTGAGCATCAGGCCTGGCTCTTATTCCTTGTTTAGGATCAAAGAGGCAGCAGCAATTACCAGCACTGGGCTTTGGGATGAACAGGTGGAGAAGCCAAATACCCACCAACCACCACACCTCTGAGCACTTCCTTTTTGCTTGTTGTGTTATGGTCTGTATTTTTTATAATACAGACCAAACTATTTTATAATAGTTGGATAGAGGTGGTCATGTCCATGACTACCTGTTATTCCAATGCAAACATTCAAGGTCACACCCCCTTCTGTATTTTTGGTTAATGCGTATATTCAAATAGCAAAAAGTCCCCTCATCTCTGCAGTAATGGATGATAAATCTGTTGGTTGCAAAGATACATCTTTTTGCAAAACCAAGCCTGTCATTCTTTTAACACCATTAGTGAATGGAAATATGTTCACTGTTCATTAGGATGTCAGATGCAGAACACTCAGTATCAAACAAATAAAATATTTATCTATCATTTTGGAGTACAAAAAGTTAAGATTTTATTTTCAGGAGGAGCAAATGGCATTAATACTCCTGACTACAGCAAAAAAAAAAAAAAAAAAAAAAAAAAAACGGTAACACTACCTGACGTTTACTGAGCACTAGCTTGTTGCCAGCAATTTCACACACAACACCTCAGTTCATTGTACACAGAGAGGGGGTTGCCCAAGTTGTCTGGCTTGTAGACTCATGCCTCAGTTCACTGGCCAAGCCCAGGCTGACCCACAGCTGCCCCCTACTCTGCCTCCCACACAAGCTGGTTTTTTTTCCAAACACAGCCAGCTGTAATCAATCCAGAACACCTTAAATAAATCATTAGTCATGGGCATTCAGTTAAATTTGTGTTGATGATTTTTCCCTGCTCTATGCATTTTTTAGTACTTAGCCTTGAGACAAATGTGTCTCCTTTGTTGTCGAGGAATTACATGTGATTATGAGTGTATGATTCTGATTCTGCTCAGGGACGTTCAGTGAAAGCCCACTTGTACATGTCCTCTTTCTAGGGGTTGAGCAAACAGGACAAACCCTCATGCCTCCCTCATGAGACTGACAGCCAGGGTCAAGAAACTCACACAAGGCTCAGCACAGAGCACAGAGGAGCCCCTTCAGGGAGCGGGCTGGGTGGCAGGGCACACACATCTGTGCCTGGGTCATGACAGGCCATCTTGGGGCAGCACGGAAAAGAACCCTCTGGTGTTACAGGGTAGACTCACTCCCTGGAGCTCCAGAAATGGACACCATCCTGGGTGAGCTCAGAGGACACAGTCCTTTCTGCAAAGAGCAAACACAACAGCTGGGGTTGTAAGATGTAACATGAGGGGATGTATTAGTCCATTCTCATGCTCCTAATACAGACATGCCCAAGAGTGGATAATTTATAAAGGAAAGAGGCTTAATTGACTCACAGTTCAGCAAGGCTGGGGAGCCCTCAGGCAACTTACAATCATGGTGAATAGGCGAAGGGAAAGCAAGACATCTCCTTCACAAGGCAGCAGGAAGAGGAAGTGCAACCAGGGAAAGTGCCAGGTGTTTATAAAAGCATCAGATCTCGTGAGACTCGCTCATCATCAGAACAGCCTGGGGGAAACCACCTCCATGACTCAATTACCTTCACCTGGTCCCGCCCTTAACATGTGGGGATTATGGGGATTACAATCCAAGGTGAGGTTTGGGTAGGGACACAGAGTCAAACCATATAGCAGGATGAATGAGGAAAACAAAAAAATAACGATTAGTAATTCATTGCTTACAATGTGATAAGCCTAACCCTGAATCTTCACATCTAATTATGTCAGTTTGCTCTGTAAACAGCCCTATTAGAAAACTATTATTACTGTGCCCATTTTACAGTTAAGGAAACTGAGGCTTAAAGAAGCTAAGTAACGTTTGCAAAGTCTCTCATCCAGCTTTCAAGTGTTTGGTCTTCTGACTCCAGATGCTATGCACACAGGGCACCATGTGAAGGTGCTGATAAAATCTGGGTATAACCCAGACATGAGAGGGCTTATCATGGGGCCCAGTCTCTGTGTGGAGTCACATAAAGAAACAGGCTCACACAATCACACCTCTGAATGTTCAAACAAAATTTAGATCATTTCCATTTTTTGTTGGAGTCTCTCAAAGAGCATCAGAGAGACTTCAATTCATAACCCACAGTAAGGCTTTTATTTCTAAATCCCTATTCCACTCACTCTTGGTCTCTCCCATACTCTGTAGCTGCCCTCAAATTCTTTCTATCCATATGCCTCTCCCAATGTTTTTCTCTCGAGCTTTCAATCCCACGTGAATCTCCCCAAACCTAGTGCTTTGCATTGGTGATTGTCTCCCCTTTCTGATCCTCTCTGAGTCTCTTTTTATTTTGTTTCCCAGTGAGCAAATATTCCATAATCACTTTTCATTCAGTGACTCAGACTCACCTGTCTCCCTCCAGTTCTCCTGTCTTTCTACCCATTATCCTCATCTCAAACCCAAGCTGGGGCCTGAAATTGGCAGAGGATAGCACAGCCCATCTCAAGCCTACGGGGAGGGAACCTAGTCATTTTCTGAAAATGAATTTCTTGTGAAGGGGCTGATACAATTTGGATATTTGTCCCCACCCAAATCTCATATTGAATTGTAATCCCCGGTGCTGGAGGCGAGGCCTGGTGGGAGGTCTTTGGGTCACGGGCATGGATCCCTCATGGCTTGGTGCTGTCTTTGCGAGTGACTGAGTTCTCATGATATTTGATTGTTTAAAAGTCTGTGGCACCTCCCCAGCACTCTCTCTCTCTCTCTCTCTCTCTCTCTTGCTCCTGCTTACACCATGTGATGTGCCTGCTCTCTGTTCACCTTCTGCCATGATTGGAAGCTTCCTGAGGCCTCACTAGAAGCCAAGCAGATGCCAGCACCATGCTTCCTGTACAGCCTGCAGAACCATGAGCCTATTAAACCTATTTTGTTTATAAAGCATCCAGTCTCAGATCTTTCTTCATAGCAATGCCACAATGGGCTAATACAGAAAATTGGTGCTGAGGAGTGAGGCATTGTTATAAAGATATCTGAAAATGTGGAGGCGACTTTGAAACTGGTAATAAGCATCTGTTGGAAGAGCTTGGAGAACTCAGAAAAAGATGGGAAGATGAGAGAAAGTCTAGAACTTCTTAGAGACTGGTTAAATGGTTATCACCAAAATGCTGATAGTGCTATGGACAGTGAAGTCCAGGCTGAGGAGTTTTCAGTTGGAAATGAGGAATTTACTGGGAAATGGAGCAAAGGTCACACATGTTATACCTTGGCAAAGAACTTACCTGCATTCAGTTCTTTCCCCAGGAATCTATTGACTTTTGAGCTTGAGAGTGAGACCTCAAGTATCTGGTGGAAGAAATTTCCAAGCAGCAAAGCATTCAAAAATTGGCCTGGCTGCTTCTAACAGCCTAAGCTCACATGTGGGAGCAAAGAAATGACTTAAAGATGGAATTTATATTTAAACAGAAAGCAGAGTATAAAAGTTTGGAAAATTTGCAGCCTGGCCATATGTCAGAGAAAGAAAAAGCTTTTTCAAGAAAGGAATTTAAGCGGTTGTAGAACAACCACTTGGTAGAGAAATTTACTCAAAACTAAAAGGGAACAGAGTGTTAATATCCAACACAATGGGGAAAAGGCCTCAAAGACATTTCAGAAATCTCCCAGTCAGCCTCTCCCATCACAAGCCCAGAGGCCTAAGAATAAAGAATGATTTCATGGGCCAGAACAGTGCTCCACTACCACCCTTCACAGCCTCAGGCCAGTGCTCCCTGCATTCCTGCTGCTCTGGCTCCAGTTGAGGCTCCAGTTACAGTGCCAGTCTTGGCCCAAAGGGCCCCAGGTACAGCCTGGGCTGCTACTCGGGAGAGTGTAAGCTGTAAGGTTTGGTGGCTTCCACGTGATGTTAAGCCTGTGGGCACACAGAGTGCAAAAGTGAAGGCCTGGCAGCCTCTGCCTAGATTTCAGAGGATATATGAGAAAACCTGGGTGCCCAGGCAGAAGCCTGCTTCAGGGCAGAGCCCTCACAATAACCTCTACTAGGGCAGTGTGGTGGGAAAATGTGGGGTTAGAGCCCCCACACAGAGTCCCTACTGGGGTACTGCCTAGTGTAACTATTGGAAGGGGGCCACCATCCTCCAGACTCCAGAGTGGGGGATCCACCAGCAGCTTGTACCATGCACCTGGAAAAACCACAGGCACTCAACCTGTGAGAACAGCTGTCAGGGCTGATCCCTGAAAAGGCCACAGGAGTGGAGCTGCCCAAGGCTGTGGGAACCTACCCCTGAACCTGCACCAGTGTGCTCTGAATGCAGACTATGAAGTCAAAAAAGAGATGATTTCAGAGCTTTAAGCTTCCATAACTGCTCTGCTGGGTTCCGGACTTGCGTGGCGCCTGGAGCCACTTTCTTTTGGCTGATTTCTTCCTTTTATAATGACAGTGTTTACTCAATGTCTATACCCTCATTGTATCCTGGAAATAAATGACTTGGTTTTGCTTTTACCCGCTGTTAGGTGCAAGGGGCTTGCTTTGTCTCAGATAGGATTTTGGACTTTGAACTTTTGAGTTAATGCTGGAATAAGTTAATATTTTGGGAGACTATTGGGAAAGCATGACTATATTTTGCCATGTGAGAAGGACATGAGATTGGGGAGGGGCTGGGGGGAAATGACCTAGTTTGGATATTTGTCTCTGCAGAAATTTCATGTTGAATTGGAATACCCAATGCTGGGGGTGGGGCCTGGTGGGAGGTGTTTGGATCATGGAGGCAAATGCCTCCTGGCTTAGTGCTATATTCAATTCATGATAGTGATGGAGTTCTCGTGAGACCTCATCATTTAAAAGTGTGTGGCACACCCCCGCCCTGCAAACTCTGTTTCTCTCTCTTGCTTCTGCATTCACGATGTGATGTGCTTGCTCTCCCTTCACCTTCCAACATGGTCATGAGCTTCCTGAGGCTTTCCTAGAAGCCGAGCAAATGCCAGCACCATGCTTCCTGTGAAGCCTGCAGAACCACGAGCTGATTAAACTTTTTTTCTTTATAAATGACACAGTCCCTGGTATTTCTTTACAACAATGTAAGAACAGCCTCGTAACAGGGAGTGGGTGACAAAAAGGGGGTGGCAGACATAAAGAATGTTTTCCTTCCTGACCCATCCTGACGCCATCCCTGTAGACGGGAGGCTGAAGGGCAAGTGGTGACCAGCCGCAAAGCTTCATCCATCCAGAGGCAATCCATGGAGGCTTCTCGGGGGAGGAGATCCTTGAATTATTTGTAAAGGGTAGGCAGCATTTAGAAAAGAATAATAAAAAATAAAAAGAAGGACACAGAAAGGTGGCGAATGATGGAGTTAGCTGTCAAACCACCACTCCCTCTGTAATTAGCCTGAGTCAGTCAAGTGAAATATTCAAACCTTAATGACCTTTTTAAACCTTTGATCTAGGTCTGAAGAGAACTTGAGGTTAAGATAATACTCACATTTCCATCAGAGGTTGTTGTTCTTACCAGAAGTACCTATTGCCCATCATAAAATAACAAGCTAAAATTGGATGGGAAAATGAGTTTCTACTTCATAAATACATAATATAAGCACTTACATTTTTTTTCAAATTGACTTATCTCTGCAAATTGTTTCTCCTTTTATGTTAAAAAAGCTATATTCTGCTACTAATTTAATTATTGCAAGTTTTTATTAGAATTATTGACATAATTCATAACTAGAGTTTGAAATACCTTTTTATCCTTCACGAGACATAGAGTGCAGAGCCACATTTGTCACCAGAATGAGACTTTTGTTACACTTACAGGCATCAAGGTAACTGGAAGGTGATGGCTTATTGGGTGGGAAGCATGAGCCGGCACTGCTGGCCAATTCTGTTATCTCTGCTGAAATATCCTCTTCTAGAAAGCTGAGAGCACAGTGCTGCTGCAAAGACCCCCAAAGTTGGCCCCACGGGGGACAGGTCGGTGGCCACCTATTCCTCCAGAACAGGAGCAGCTGGGACGGGCACTGCACCTAAAGGGATGCCAGGCCCCCAGTTGCTAGACCATGCTGAGGTTTGTCACTGGGCAAAAGCTCTAAACATGAAATCCCAGGCCAGAAGCGGGACCCAGCTGGGGACCACAGAAGCAGGGTGGGGTCAAAGGGAGAACTCCTGGAGTAGACTTCTGTGAGAAGGTCCTAGGACCAGTGCTGCAATATCCTGGGGCCAGGAATCTGGTGGTCAGCCTAATGGGCCAGGGACGGGGAGACAGGAGACAGAGAAGCCACAGCCATAGTCAGCCCCACAACCCAGAGACAGTGACTCATTCACTCTCTCCTTCATTCTTCTCTCTCCCCCTTCCTCCCTCCATCCACCTCCTCTCCTTCACTCTCTCTCTCAGCTTTCTTCCTCCTTCTCTCCCTCTGCCCCTGCCTCCTCCTCTCCCTCTGCCCCTGCCTCCTCCTCCTCCTCCTTAAGCTCCTCCTCCTTTTCTCTCCCTCCCTCCAATCCTCCTCCTGTTACCAGTGGAAGGTCTGGACTACAAGTTGTCCAAGTTACTGGTGTTTTGAACAAAGCATTGAACAAAATGCACAAGCAAACCAATGAAAGAATGAAGCAACAGAAGCACAGATATATTGAAATGAAAGTACATGCCACAGAGTGGGAGCAGTCTGGAGCAAGCGGCTCAAGATCACAGGTTACAGACTTTTCTGGAATTTAAATACCTTCCAGAGGTGTCCCATTGGTTATCTGGTTTACACCCTATGTAAATGAAAGAGTGGCCTGTGACCAGTCTGATTGGTTGTACAAGGTGACCAATCAGAGGCGGAAGTGAAGTTACAAAGTTACCCCCTTTGCAAAAGTCTGACTGGTTGTGGGAGAGGACCAATCAGAGGCTGAAGTAAAGATACAAAGTTACATCCCTATGCAAATGAAGACTACGCCCATGGCCAGTCTGATTGGTTGTGGGAGGGAACCAATCAGAGATACTTTCTACATATCATCTGCCGTGCAGAAAGGGGCTGGGGGATTGAAAAGGGTGTAGGTTATTTTCTTTTGTTACTGGAAAGTTGGGGTTTCCTTTTGATTTAGTAGCTTCTATTCTTTTGTTATGCAGAAAGTTGGGTTTTTCCTTTTGATTTAGCTCCAGGAAGTCAATGTGAATTGGCCTTAGGTTCTCTGCCTCCAGTCTGTATTTTCCTGATTCATTCCACCCTGAGAGACGTGGTTTCCTTAAGTCTTCATGGCAGGCAGAGACACTGACAGTGTTTCTTCTGTAATTGCTTCATCCTAACTTGGGCATAGTCCCTACCTTTTGGGGAGTCACAGAAATCCTGCTCTGCTCTGTCTAGTGGAGAAAGCGTAGCTTTTTGATGGCCAGAGGTGGTATCTTTACCTGGAACTGACTGGAAGCCCTGCTGCATGATTATCTGAAGCTTGACAGTCTCTAGGCAGGAGGAAATGAATTTGGTTAAGAGATTTAACAAACATGGTCCAAAAACTAAGGCAAGTATCATCATTAATGATGGGCTGGCTAGAGGAAGGAGCCATGAACCTCAACTTAGCATTTTTGACCAGGAGTTCCATGACTTCATAGCTGTTGTCATATCTTAGAGGCCCAGTCAGCTAATTTTTCTGGGTGGCATTCCTTACTAATCCTGATTGGTTGACATAAAAGCAGCATTCTTCCTCTAGGAAAAAGACATAAGCCACCTTTTTTAGCAGTTAGGAGATCCAGTCCCCTCCTATTTTGTAAAGTGACTGCTGCCAAGAAGTCTATCTGATTTTGTAAGGTGATAATACGTTGGACAATGTCATCCAAGCTTTCCATAAAATCCATGGACAGGCATTGATAATAGGATAGGGAAGATGCAAGCCCACTAACTTCTGTTCCTAATCCAGTTGTTATGCCTAGCCCTACCAAAAGGGATATGAGTTGGACGGTTTACTTGTGCCTGGCAGTTCCAGTCAAAGGTTTAATGAGGGATTGGTTATTGGGAGCTATATTAATTGCAGGGGTTAAATAAACAAGTGTACAGGTTCCAGTACAATTGGCTGGTAAACATAAGTAGGAATTAGCTCCACACAGGAAAACAGCTCCTTGTTGTTCAAGACAAAAATTGTTTTCTATGGGGAACATGTGGGTTAGCTTGCCGTTTTTATTTTTCCAAGTGGTTCAAGTTCCTGCTAAGATGGCCCCAGTTAATGGCTAGAAAATACCTTGGGAAGTACCCTGAGTTGTCCCAGCAGTTCTGTTTTCCCAATGGAGTTTGTTATGCTTAGTGTCCTCCAATAATCACCCAGAGGTATTATTCATACTGGGAAACCAAAGGCAACCAGATGTCTGAGGATTAGTACAGTCTTCCCAAGGGAAAATGTGAATACAGCTAGTGGGCCTACCTTGACAGTTAGACTGTATATCCTTTAAAGTGCCCTTAACTAGGGATGGTCTCCATGAAAACCATACAGGTTTCTAAATAACGCAGTTTGGGTAACTGCGTAGCTTACATGATTCTGTGAGGGGTTAATTTCCAGGGTTCCGTCATATTGATAACTTTTTAAGGTTCCCAGGGCCTGACCAAAATCGTAGCTTCTCTTAATATAAAGCGGCACCAGGAATTTTAGTTCTGTGTACATTGACACTAACCCCCAGATGGGTCTCTAAGGGGATGCAGCCCTAGAAATGTTCCTCTGATGGAACTGGAGAAGGTTTACGGCTCCTACCATCATTGTAACCCTTGTCATTTCCATAATTTTAAAGTCATATAAGTCATCCAGCCTTATTAATTTGAAAGGAGTTCCTCCCTTGTAGTTAGGATGGTAGGTTATTTTCTCAAGGGCCCAAGATTGAGCTGGAATTGAGTTGGCAAAGTATTTGGTTGATAATGGAGATAAACAAAACCAACAGTCCTCTGCCAGAGTGGGGCTGGTATTTAACAGTCTTTACATTAAATTTAAAGTTCTTAATAAGTACCCAGAACCTATTAATCGATGAAGAGGTAAAGAGAAGCTCTGTTGTAAAATAAAGCTGATGCCCGTATGCATGGATCCAGTATACACATGCTTGGGTGACTATCACGGAACACAAAAAATTCTCATTTGTTATTTTTTTCTATAGAATGGGAACTTCAGGGTGGGGGTGGTGGTGGATACCTATCCTTTCAGCAATGATTGTTATAAAAATGGATTACAGCATTGTGCTTTGCTTAATTATTAGAAAGGAAGTGATTCCAGCTGTTTGGAAGAAAGCAATTAGATTGCAAAAATATAACAATGGCTACTATTATCCAGCCTACAGTAACTATGTAACAAAGACACCAAGGAAAGTTGGGAAATATTTACTTATCTTTTGACTGGCTTTTAAACAGATACCTGAGGTCTTCCACATGTTCACAGGTATATTGGCTGATGGTAGCTTCAGATTCCAGGTCCGGGGCTTCAGGTATCTCAGGCTTGACCCTGGAAAGATGTATCCAGACATCTAATCCTAGTGCTTTGACCACAGAAGGAATGGCCAGTCTCACTGAAAATGGTCCATTCCATTTGGGTTGCAATTTTTGAGCAGGTGATCCCTCCTTCCATGTTTTAATAAGTACATTATCTCCTGGCCTGATTTTGAGTTGCTGGTTTGTTCCTGGTGTGGGGAGTCTTTGAGTTGCAAATTTTTGTATAGCCTGCTGAAATTGTCCTAGGCTAACTAGGTATTTTATTAGACTGTGAAGTCCTGCCCCCAGGGAATAATCACCAAATCTATGCTAATTTTTTTATTACTTTAAGAAAAAATTTCAATCCCAATTTTGACATGTGCCCTCTATAAGCACCCAAAGATGGAATAAAAAGAGGTTGTTTCAGCCAAATGTGTCTTCCTGAGTCAAAATGTTGTTCTTTAAAATGAAAAGAGATCAACATGAAAGGAGAAACATTTACAAATGCAAACGTAAAGTTACTCTCCTTTCCTGAGGGGTGAATTTTAGAAAACTCCTTCTTCTATTCAGGTATATATGATAAATATACTTTTGTAATTGATATCTGGTCATCAAGCAGCACAGTGGAAAAAATGCCATAAAAATTTGCATTTGAATTTAAATGTTTACTCTGGAAAAAATAGATAAAAGAGAGTAGTTCCAATAAATTAATTAGGTCCTGCAAAACAATGACAATAAGTTAGAACTTTTTTATAACCTTCAAATATTATATTGGCCCAGTAAGTGGCTCATGCCTGTAATCCCAACATTTTGGGAGGCCAAGGAGGGTGGATCACTTGAGGTCAGGAGCTCAAGACCAACCTGGCCAACATGGTGAAACATCATCTCTACTAAAAATACAGAAAAAAAAAATTACTTGGGCATGGTGGCAACCTCCTGTAATCCCAGCTACTCAGGAGGCTGGAGGCTGAAGCAGGAGAATTGCTTGAACCTGGGAGGTGGAGGTAGTTGCAGTGAGCCGAGAGCACACACCTGCGCTACAGCCTATGCAACAGAGAGAGATTCTATCGCCAATAAATAAATAAATAAACAAATATACAGATGTAGCAATCTAAATATGTATTTTTCCCTGCTGGATTCTCTCCAAAGGACTTACCTACTCAGTGGCCATGGTGTAGAGCAAGACAAGGAACCTCCCTTTTCCATGAAAGATGGACACCCTGCTGCCTCTTACACCATCCATGGCCGCACTAATGACCAGGAGCTGCACTAGGACATTCACACCCCATTCTTTACAGATCCCCCAGCACATCTCTCATTGAGAAACATGCTCTGAATAGATAATGGCAAATGGTAAAATAAAAATCTGGGGAAGAGTTGGATTTTTTAGTTTATAGAGTGCTTGCCTAAGGATTATGTCTACAAAGTGAACTACAGTAACTACAGTAACACACTCAAATCAGAAGCATATTGACACATTGCAGTTCAGGGGATATCTCTATAGGCAGTTCTCCCTCTGCTTAAAAGTACAAGGCATCATTGGGCTGTAGGTCCCGTTAGGCAAGAAGAGGGCACCATCTTGAAATGGCTCTTCCATCAGCAGCAGCAAGTGTAAGTTCTGTGCCCTGTATGCTTAGAAAGAGCCTGGGTCTATCTATTTCCCTAGTTACTCAAAGATCACTCTTATCTGGGTACCACTGTACCATCCACTGGGAAGCCCCACCACTGCAAGCTTCTTGAATCTGTTCTAGTTAGATGTGAATTGACCTCTTCTGTGCCCATCACAAGGTAGGGAAGAGGGCACTGGCTGCAGGAACAGACCCTGGCATTCTTCTTTGAGAAGCACTGCTTTTTAATTACTTGCATAATTTTTTGATATAAGCCAGTTCTTTCCAGGAAGTTATCAGGTAGATGGGACTCAATATGCTGTGCAAACCGAAGACACTGCCACAGACCTTCATTAATTAATGAGACGGAAAGAACTCAGACATTCCAGATCTTAAATCTCTGCCTCCACACACATTAAAATCTCTCATCAAATGATTACCCATTAAGGAAATGCACACAGAAAAAAAATGCATATAGAACCTCTCTCCAAAGTGTCTAAAAGTACCATTTCTGAACAGAGAAAGTGAGTATTTGGGAAACATACGTGTTTAAAGGACCAAAATCTAAAGCAAACATTTAATCAATGAATACCTCTCACTTAACAGTAATATGTGCTTAAATACCTAGCAAGGAAATGTGCAAGGCAATTAATCCTTTCCGCTTACGGTTCTTATCATTTGGTATCACCGCAATCTCGCTTCCCTAGCGTTCCCCGGGGGATGATCCAGCAGGAGTGAGAAGAAAGGTGAAACGCACAACCAGGCATTCCAGATGAACTCTCTCTGGCTGAAACTTTGTTTTTAACTGTTACCTCCCACTCCAAAGTCAACCAACTTCAGTTGCCTTTATTTGCATTTTAATAGTTACCCTAATTCCAAACTTAAAATTATAGACTTTTCCCAACTGCTTTTTAAATGCTACATTATAATTTTGAGGAAGCATCATACGTAATTACATTTAATAGACACAGAATTGATTGAAACACTTAGCTGGAACAAAAAGCCCAGACCTAATTTTGTAAACATGTTATTGTACAGTAACCCCCAATGAGTTTGTTCTTAAATCTTCTAATTAATTTTTAATTAAAAAGCTCAAAGATGCTATTACACTTGTTGTTGTAAATGGCAGCCTCATGCAAGTAGAAACGGCAGAGCAGTGTAGACAAATATCTCCCATTAAAGACTGTGTTAATGAGAACTGCTGTGTTCAGGATTTCTGCGATAGAAAAGGGGCAGAAACCACCATTTAAGGGAACCATTTCATGGAAGCTTTTTCCCCCTAACTTGTAGAGAGATGTGTACATCAAGTGTGATGAGTTTGTATACGACAAGCTGTCCAAAACTTTATTTAAACATATCCTTCTTCTACCCTTTTCAATATCCAGCTAAATATAGCTAGTGCATTCAGTGGCAAATTATATTTAATACTGTTACAAGCGAGAGAAGCTTCTGCTTCTTGCAATGATGAGTCTTGCTCTCCTGTTCAAATGCCATCTCGATGTTAAATTACAGTGCCCCTCCTCACAGCCCCTGCATAGGCAGACACTCTCAGTCTCTCCATTTTAATATCTTCATCTATCAGCCCAATCTTACAAGCGTTTTGTTGTAATGCAGTAATTGAAACTCTGTTTCTCTGGGGATGTAGGTGATGTCACAAATGGAGAATTATTAATAGCACCAAACACTGCAAGTGTCTTTTTTCAATGCAATATCTTAATAACAGGAGGAAAACTGTTTCAGCAAAGACCGACCAGATCATTCCCCTTGCCTGTAACTCAAATATGATCAGCACATCATCAGACCAGGTGTCCTTCCTCTGCCTGGCTGCTCAGGGAATGAGCCACATGGAGGACTGTAATTTAGAAGTTATGGCGCCATGTTTACTAGCTGCACTTTGTAATTAAAAGGAAAAATGTCCGTTGCTGTCCTTGTCTCCTTGGTTCCTAAAAAAGGCAAGATTTATATAGTGCATGGGCATTGTTCTGGGAGTGTGGACATATTTCTCCTTTTCGAATGTTTCAAAGACAGATCCCAATGCTATCCAAAACTTCTAGGCCAGGGTTCCTTTCAAAAATGAATTGTTGACCATTTCATCCTTATACAGGCTTCCCCTACAGACCAGGGCTTTTCAGCCCCAGTACTATTGACATCTGGCTGCGTGAGTCGGCTGTGGGAGGCCCTACCTTCTGCACCACAGGATGTCCAGCAGCAACCCTGTCTCCCACCCACCGGATGACAGTAGCGCCACCCCTCCCAGGCGTGACAGTCAAACAGGTCTCCAGACATTGCCAGGTATCGCACGGGAAGAGGATAAAATCGCTCGTGATTGAAAACTACTTCTACAGATTGAACAAGGAAGGCACCCCTAGGGGAACCATCCACATGAATAAGAGGGTGAATATTGACATGGCAAGTAGCATCGCTGACAGGAAGACTCATCATAAGGGTCTCAGATTGAGCCAAGCAACTAAGAAGATGGGCTAGGGTGTCTGGTGTGTGTGTGTGTGTATGTATGTGCGTGTCCATGTGAGTATGTGTGTGTGCATGTATGTGTGTATGTACGTGTGTGTATGTACTTGTGTATGTGTGTATATGTGTGTACTGTGTATGTGCGTACGTGTGTATATGTGTGTGCTATGTATGTGTGTGCCTGTGTGTGCATGTGTATGTGTGTGTATGTGTGTGTACGTGTGTATGTGTGTGCTGTGAATGTGTGTCTGTGTGTGCACGTGTGTGTGTGTGTGTACGTGTGTGTGTGTGCTCAAGCAGTCAAGCATGTGTTTGTGTAAGAGGAGAGGGCTGCTGAGCCAGTAGGGACGTTTCCAGCTCAACATTAATTCATGCTCATTCTTTCCGAAACACCTTGGTCTGCTCTTCTGAAAGGAAGTTGCTAAAGGCCAGAAAGGAGCAGGAAGTCCACCTTAGGGCTTTCCAACAATGCCCTTTATTAACACGCCCCATGGAGGGGCACGGGCACACGCGTGAAGCCCAGCCAGAAGTGGGGACAGGCCAGGAACCAAGCACAGCACGAGGGGGCCCTACAGAGCCATCTGGCCCAAGCTGCGCAGGCAGAGAAGGCTGAGAGGGCATGAAGGAGGTCCCCTGAACCGGGTGGGGTTTGCTTTCTCAGATGTGTTCCTGTCATCAAATGGACACACTCCGAGGAGGACATCCTCGGTAACCGTAAACCAAATCACATTGGCAACATGCTCTTTCGTTTCAGGAAACTCAATGGCAATTCTTTTGAGAAGAGGAAGAAGCATTTTTCTGTGAAGTGAACCATCTTTATTAATTTCTATTTTTTCCAGTTTGGATGTTGGGGGCTTCTCTAGTAAGAACCATTGTCTACAGAATGTGGTGCCTCCAAATGACTGGAGAAAAACAGGAATAAATGATGTCCCAGGAGAGGAATTCTAGGCATTAGACAGAGCTAGAAGGCCTGAGTTTGAATTCTGGCTCAGATCTCAGCCACGTCACTCAGGCTTGCTCAGGGTAACAAAATCTGTTCTCTTTATGTCAAAGGGTGTGTGAGGATCATATATGCAAAAGGGCTGAGTAAACTGTAGATTGCTATTGCAGATAATGTTACTTATTTTTTATTTTTTAGCAAGAAAACATTTCTTAGTGGCTGGTGGCAGCTAACCATCGGTATAGATAACCTAGCAAGCTTCAGCAGTGGCCTGACAAGTTCTGGCTACCTCTTCCAAAAAGCGGGGACTTATCCTCTCGCTTCAAGGTCACCTGCAGTCCTTAGCTTTCCCAATAGATTTATCTCTCTGAAAGTCCCTATTTTTAGCTGTTTTCACAGGGGCACCCAGAGGCAAATATTATACAGAAACTGCCACATTTAGACTGTGATAACCCACACCTGCTGGACAGGAAGTTAACCTTTGTATAAAGAAGAGGGTTGGCTGAGTCAATTTATGGCAAGAACAATTCAGAAAAGGCAATGCTGGAACTACACAAGTCCTTTCTCAAGCATCCTCTAGCATTTCAGAAGCACCTGCCAATTAATATGTTAATTACAAACCATTCTTACCTGTTCAGGAAAGGACCCCTAAGGCCTTCTTCCAGGGGAGACTTTCAGCTTTATGAAAGCCACTATATTGGAAGAAACACCAAATACTTTCCTTCCCTCCAGCCTATCCTTCAAACTTGTTCCCATTTCTAAACAATGTCCAACCTCCATCAAAATTCCTGAGTAGCAACTATATTGCATTTCTTCTGCAAAAAGTAAAAGAAATAGCAACTATGGAAATTATTATCTTGATGTATACCCCCGTCCAAAATTCACCTCTCATTTATCTGGGATAATTTTCCTAAATCACTTATATTTTGCCTTATTCCTCAGCCAGAGTATATTTTTATATTAGAATTTCAGCACCCACCTCCACTGCCAATTCTCCCTTGTTCTGGCGTTCTGTCTCTTCGGAATGCCTTGCAGGTATTCGAGCCCAAATTATCTAGGTCACTGCAATCCTGTGTTCCTGGGATTTGAGCCATAGCTTTGAAATTGTAATAAATGTGTCAGCCATTCTTAAGGTACTAACCTTTGTGAAGTTCATACCAAGCAGGACTGAGTATCAGGTAAGTTTTAACCATGATCAGCCTAAATCTCTGATGTCTAAACTTACATACACCACTGCACCCCAGCCAGCATCTTGCTTCTTGAGAAAAGTGTTTTTTTTAAAAAAAAAAAAAGTTAATGGTGCTCCAGGCTTCTCACTTCCAACAGAGACAGAGCGATTCTGCATGTCATTACTAGCCAGCCCTCAAGGGGAATTGTGGAAACCATCTCCAAAAAAAACATCAGTGCTGTTTCCCTATCATGGTTGTCATTGAATCCAGCATTCTAGATTCTGTCACTGCCATGATTCTGATAAACCACCAAGTTTATTAGATCACATTCAGATCACAAAGCTATTCAGTTGAAAAATATCTGCAAGATTTGTTCACCTTTCCCTCTCTGGACCCTCCATGAGAGAGAGGTTGGGCCAGGTTGGATTAAGAATTGCTGAGCAATATCTCTCTCTGGGGCAAGGGGTCAGTCAGGAAGAGGACCCTACTTTATGCAAATTATTGTTCCCAGAGGGTAGTGCAAAATGTGGAAACATCAAATAGCATTTTTTTTTTTTGAGACAGAGTTTTGCTCTGTTGCTCAGGCTAGAGAGCAGTGGTGCAATCTCGGCTCACTGCAGCCTCCACCTCCCAGGTTCAAGAAATTCTCCTTCCTTACTTAGTCCCTTAAGTAGCTGGGACTACAGGCATGCACCACCACACTCGGCTAACTTTTTTTGTATTTTTACTGGAGACGGCGTTTCACCACGTTGGCCAGGCTGGTCTTGAACTCCTGACCTCAAGTGATCTGCCTGTCTCGACCTCCCAGAGTGCTGGGATTACAGGCATGAGCCGTGGCACCTGGCCCAAGTAGCAATTTTCCATGGGCTTGCATTTCTGTTGGAGGTAGAATGTATATTCATTTAAGTGCCTATCAACAATGATATGTTTCTAATACATTAGTTCTTTTATTCTCCTTTGTCAAGATTTCAATTCAATATGACAGTTGAATGATGTGTTAAAAAATAAATGCTGGCCAGGTGCGGTGGCTCATGCCTATAATCCCAGCACCTTGGGAAGCCAAGGCAGGTAGATCACTTGAGGTCAGGAGTTTGAGACCAGCCTGGCCAACATGGTGAAATCCTGTCTCTACTAAAAAATACATAAATTAGCCTGGTGTGGTGGTGTATGCTTTTAATCCCAGCTACTCGGAAGGCACAGGAGAATCGCTTGAACCCGAGAGGCAGAGGTTGCAGTAAACCAGTATCACACCACTGCACTCCAGCCTGAGCGAGACTCCATCTCAAAAACATAAAAATAAAAATAAAAAAGGCTGGCCTTTCTGACTGTGCACCAGGTGTTGTGCTAAGCATCTTATGAGTGTTAAATTATTTGATCTTCACAACAACCTATTTATAGCTGAGACTGAGACACAGAGCAGCCTAGTAACTTGCCCAGTCACCTAATTAGTGAGAAGCAGAGGTGGGAACCTAGCCGGTCTGGTTGCAGCCCCTCTTCTTCTAAGTCCTGTACTAGACTTCCCAGGAAACCCAACTACTGTCCACTGGTCTTCCTAAAACACTTCCCAAAGTGCTTCATCTGCCTCACTGGCAAATGCACGGCCTGGGTATATGCCTGCCACTTCCCTCCACACACTGAGATCCCTGGAAGTAACAAGGAGCCAGGAGCCACATCTAGAGACTCAGACCCCAGAGGGATGGCTGCCACCTGCAACCAACAGGTAAATCTCCAAGATGTTCCTCACTGACAGAATCTCCTCGCTAAGGTCCCCGAAATGACCAAGAGAAGGTGTCCTCAGCGCCAGCCTCAGTCGTTTCTCATCAACAGTCATAAGTCTTCAGGGAAATCAGAAGTAGTGACTTCTCCGGAAAAGGGTGAGGACCCTCCAGCAAGGATACTGTGAAGGTGCAAACATTCCGAGCTAATGAACCGAGGAGAGACAAATCAGATTTCCCTCTTGAGCTCAGTCTGCAGTGACCTCCAGGAATTTTCATCACTCTGGGGATAATTGATTTGTGAGTGCTTTGATTGGAAGCGGGCCATTTTTGCCTGATGGAGGCAATTCTGTATGGGGGGAAAAGGAAAAGGTTTTCTCATGGTTTCTGCAGAGCAGTCCCTGAGTTAGTAAGACACAGCAGAGTAATGAAGTAATGACAGCTTTTGTCTTAGCCTCAAAGAATGTCATTATGCAGGAATAATTCATGGCTTGGTACTGTCAGTCCTATTTATGTGACTCTCAACTGTCAAGCCCTATGAAACTAGACTCCGTGTCAGCCCTTATGTGCCACACTCAATTTACTTATGCTCCTGAAATTCATAGACTTTACCGATTGTCACTTATTCAACGAAGGCCTTAACTAGCTTAACTTTTATGTAGCCCATCAGAAAGACAGCTCCTGCCTCCCTGACCAAGGCATCTAGGGACTCAGTACTCTCTGACCCCAAAATGTTGACTCAAGTTACATCAAGATTTGATTATACGCATGTGAGTATCAAAGTCTCTTTTTCAGGAAAGGCAAACGTTTTCTTTGCCTGCAATCCATGGATATGTTACCATGCTCTACATTGCTGAGAAGAAATGAATTACATGAGGAATTGGTAATGAAAGCGCTTTCATTAGCCTCTATTGGCTAATGGGGAATTACCAGGTGAGGAGATCTCTCCGGAGCTTCACTAAGGAAATACATTTTGCTCAATGCCCATTTCAAGGATGAGAGTCTGCATCCCACTAAGTGGCTGAGAGCTGAGGCTTCATGGAGGTGCCTTTGGTTTCTCCAAGAAATTTAAGGAGTGGGTGACCTTTAGGAGTGACTGTGAAGGGCCATTCAACCCATCTCCAGCTAGTTGCTCCAATGCCTGTGCATGGTGAACAGAAAATGATACTTCTCCTCCCAGAGCCTTGGGCCCACTCCCGTCCTTGCACACCCTCCATGCCCTGCACTACACAAAGCTTTCTTGGGTGCCATGCAGAAATGCTCAATTCAGACTAGCATGGGAGAGAGGAAATACACCTGCTTATGTATCTGCAAAGTTCAGGGACTCAAGGGAGGTCCCAGTCTATGTGTTCTTAGAACATCCCTGGCTCCAGCCCTCCTTCATAGTAGGCTTGATGGTCACCAGGGAACAATTTAACGGGAATCCTGATTGACTTGGTGGCCATGCACACATCTCAAAGCTGATTGGTTCAACCTGATCATGTGCCTATCCCTGAGCTGACTGGTTAGGTCCAGTCATGTGTGCATTCCTGTGCTGATTGGTTGGTCCTGGTCACGTGAGCCTTCCTGAGTTGTTTGGTTTGGCCTTTTCATATGCATATCTCTGAGCTGATTGGCTTTAGTTGGTCATGTGTGCACCCCTGAGTGGCTTGGTTTGAATTGGTCATGTGTATGTCCCTGAGCTGACTGATTTAACCTGGTCACATGTCTATCCCTGAGCTGATTGGTTCAGCCAAGCCAGGTCATTGCCTATTCCTAGGAGAAGGTTGGAATATTGAACCAAGTGAAATGTACTCCTCACAGCAAGGAAGGGCACTTTTAGCAGAGAAGAAGGAAATTTTGGGCAGGCAGAAACACAGTCACACTCCATGTAATTTGCAGCTATGAGCCTTGTGAAATACTTGTTTTATCTGCATGTTATAGGCGGAAAACATGGACTCAGAGAAGTGATGTAAGTTTCCCAAAGTTACAGAGCTAGTAAATGGTGGGTCCAGGATTCAAACAGGGTCTGTGTGATCCCAAATTCTAAGATTTTTCTGCAGCCTGCTCCAACATTTCACCCTTGAGCTCTTGATTTTAAACCCTACTAATACCACCCTACTAAGGCCACCAACACTCACACTTAAGAATAGAGTAGAAATGCTGTGACGTTTCAGAAGCACCAATATTAGAAGGCCTGTTTACAGTCCCACTTGGACAAATTTTCTTCTAAGCAAACCCTGCTGCAGCCAGTAGGAATGGGATGCCTTCTGGGGGTGTGACAGCAGGCTCCAGGGACTGGGCACCTGCTAGGTCACTAGGGTCTGGTCAGACAGGACACAGGTGGGAAGATCAGTTTGCACCAAAGGTTAAAAAGCAAAGTGCAAGGTGCAGGGGATGAGGTTGTCCAGAGGCAGGGAATGAACACTGATGTTCTTACCAGCCCTGAAACCCCACAGGCTACTCACAATCCACTTTGCGGATTTAAATGCCAGGGGCTCTTTCTCACAGCACAGGGAGGAGCTGTGGGTTGGAAGTCCACATGGAGCAGGGGCCTGGGTAGTGTTTCGCCTGTCATGCCCTCAGTCTATGTCCTTTGCCAGTTTCCACTGACTGACATGTTTGGCCACTGTTTTCCCAGCCATGTCTGGCGGCAGCATTGCTGCTCCTTGTGACCTGTGGTCCAGACTCCTGAACACAGCAAATGTTCACCCAGAGCCATGGAGTGATGGGCAAACCTGCCTAGTCAAGAATGACCCCCATCTCTCAGAATACTAGTGTAACCTTCAGCAGAGACCTTGGCACTGCAGAATCTGAGAAGAATCCTTCAATCTTGAGGGTGTCACTATGCCACACCCATGACAGCCTGCCCTGGTCCCAGCCTCAATCATGGGGAGCCTTCACGAAGAGAGATTATGAGGTCAAGAGCCCAGACTTTCCTCTGCTCCTTCTCACTTTCCACCATCCCGTCCCTCTCCATGGGGCAGGAAGAGAGCCTTTGCCGTATTCAAGTGCAGTCGGTATGTACTTATTGAGCACCTACGGCATACCAGGGCCTCAGCTGAGCCCTTTGAATACTCTGATGAATACACCAAATAGAAAACGTCCTATACCCATGCAGAGCTCACAAGAATCACAAGGGGACAAGTCAGTGAGATCATCGCAGATGGTGACAACAGTATAGAGAAACCAGAACCAGGTAACGTGATGCAGAGTGACTGTGTAAAGGCGCCTTTCTGTCAGATACTCAGGTAAGGCCTATGGAAGAAGCTGACGAGTGACCCAAGACAGAGGACCTGACAGAATTTACCAGAGAAAGAGCTGGGAGCCTTGATAGGCTGGGGCTGGGCTCCACCACCCAGAGCCCCACTTCCCTGTTAGCAGGAAGGTAGCAGAGGCTTGGCAGGCCCCTTAGCTACAGCAAATGAAAGGCCAACTGCAAGTGGGGAAGTCTTTGGGAATAGGCAGCCTTTTAAGCCGATTCTGAGTGTCAGATAAGAGGCTGTTTTCTCTGTCCTGGAGCTCATTTCCAAGTATGTGGCAACACTAGACCTCCTGAGGGTCACTAGTATCACTTGATAAATTCCTTATCCCCTCACTCCACCCCCCGGAGTGTATTTCTACAAGGAGAGAAGCAGCCGTCTCCATCAGGGAAGGGCTCAGGGGAGGGAAGGAGGGGCCCTCCGTGCACCACACCCCACCCCACCCAGGAACACAGATCTGAGAGAGGCCAGGTTCGCTGTGATGCCCAGGTGGGGCTGTGTAGGCACAGGAGAGAGATGAGTGAAGGCCTCCCAGCTGATGCCAGGTAAGGAGGCCCCTGCACACGTCATATCTCTCTAAACCCCAGCCTCCCATACTGCCTGGCACCAATAGAAGTTCTGAAACATTGGCAACTTCCTTGGAGGAAGTTGAGCAGCTGTTGGCTCAGAAACATCACACAACGGGCAGTGAGGGCCAAGCTGCCTGGCGCTTCCCCGGCAAACAGGAAGCAGCGCCCATTGCCAGCGAGTAGAGTGGGGAGCCGGTGGGGGATCTTGAGCTGAGGAGGGACAGGGAACAGATAGCGGAGAGAGGGTATATTGAAGCATATAGAGCTGGGACTTTTAAAAGCTAAATGAGAACAATAATGATGCCAGCTGGGGCTGCATGTTTACAGGAGCCAGGAATAATAGCTCTGCTATGTACTCACAAGCACGATTTCACTCGACCACAAAAACCATATCAGGAGGAACCCTAGGTATATGTTTTTCAGGTGAGGCAAGGAGTCTTGAGTAGCAGTTAAAGAACTGCTACTGGCAGGTGGCAGGCAGGTCTTCAGCCCAGCAACAGCTGAAGGGGCAGCCCCGTCATCAGTGAGAACATCTAGGCCTCCACACTGCTGACTTGTGGGACTGGAAGACTCCTAGGGAGGGGATGCTGTGCTGTGCACGTACGATGTTCATGCACCCGTGACATATCCCTGGACTCCACCCACTGTATGCAGAAGCAGCCCCTCCCACGCTGTGGCACCAAAATGTTCCCAGACATTGACAAATGTTCCATGGGGGCGGGGTGGGCGGCACAATCACCCTGGCTGAGAAAACAGTTTAAACCAAAGCACCCTGTACTTCAGGCCCAGGGAGAGCATCTGGACCAAGAAAGCAGAGCAGCACCGCGCAGTGCCACCACATGGTACCTCAGAAGAATTTGCACCAAAGACCAGTTGCACGTGACCCAAAAGGCAGGAGAATAAATGCAGAGAAAGGCTTTGATAGCAAGAGAGACTAGTCTCAGCAGGTATTTATTTAATAGTTACATGTGCTTATAAATATCTGTGACCCTGTTGTCATAGACTAAGCTCTCAGGAAGAGAAGTGTTAAGTGTCTCAGTATATTTGTTAGAGCACAAGACCAACCACGAGCAGAAGCTCAATAAACAACCTTGATAACACTGGAGACCCAACGAGGATGGAGGGGGCTGTCAGCAGCCCGCCATGCTCTGAGGCTGTCTTCACCCTAACGAGCTGCTGCCCCCCTCCATTATTCACCTGCAAACCCCAGCAGATCCCCCAAACCCAGAGAGCTCTTTTCCAACACACCCGGTTTCTTCCCTGCTGACTCATGAGCACATAGAGACAGGGAACATGACGCAGACAGGAATCTCATCTTGGAGCCAGGCCCCACCCCAAGTTCCCATGGCTTGGTTCCTTTAGGAACAAGGTCAAAGCCCATCCTCCTGGGCCTAAGTCACTCTCCTTGAAAGTTTTCTGCCTGTGTAAAGGCTAAAGCAACAATTACTTTTCCAGGTGATTTTCCTACAAACAGGGTCATCATTTTCATTTCCTCTGCCCCCGTCTTCTGCAGTAGCTCTGGGTACTTTTACCTTTCTTATCAGTACCCAGAGGTATTTATTGCCTCTAACTAAGTGTTATAAACACAGTTTCCTCTAGCTGTATTTACTGTTTGCACAAACTGTTGCTTGGCCTGGGAAATACTGAACCTGCAAATTCACAGTACAAAGCCTATGGATGTAATGGTAAAAATGTTCTTGTCTCAAATGGAAATGTTTAGCCTAAATGAAAGAAGAAAACTGTCAGAATTTTTATGTGAATGTCTCTTCAGTGGAAAAGACACCTGGACGCTCAGAAATGGTGTCCCCACCACAGAGTGATGGGTTATTAGGGAGCTTTAAGGAGCATCAGTGTCTGCGAAAAACGATTGGAAGAAAGTGTGACTTTGACCCTTCTTGGGGAATGGCAATAGTTCTGGAATGCTGGAGCTGTCTGCTGTGCCCACTAAATCAGGGCAAACATGACCAAATGAATATGTTGCAATCATATCCCTATTATTTTCCTGTATCTCCAATTTATTCAGGGAGCAGGAGAGATATTTAACAATTACTTAGCAGCCTTCTTTACAGAACAAGAGGATGAATACAGATAATGCTGGAAAAGATTATTGAGAGCAGAATATTGAATTATCTGTGGATGGGAGCGAGCACATGAATAATTCATTCTCTCCACCTTCAGTATGGGGCCCCTCCCGGGCCTGTGAGGCCAGGCTGCTGGGCTGAGCTGAGCTGTGGCAGGGTATATGTGGAGGAGGCATGCTAACATCTTGGCTTTCCCCATTTTGCAAACAGTGCAAAGCTAGGCGTGGAACTAGCTATGCAAAAGCAACTTCATTTCAACCTTTTTGCTTTTCTGCAGAGCATATATAATTTCTGCATTGCTGTGGACAGTAATCAGTAATGAAGTCATTAAATGCAAGAGGGGTGGAGAGAGAACTGTCTGCCAACCTCCCCCATTAAATTCAGGTACTTTGGCACATCTCTAATTAAGATCAGGAGGCTTGGGTTCCAATTGACAAAGCTTTTCATTCCCCTGATACTCTGTCAAGAGCGCTCGAGGGCAGAGCTGGTACAGCGAGCAGGGTAATGGCTTGGATAATTCCAATAAAGATTTCGAGTTATACTAGATTCTGGAGGTTAACTGGTACTACCCAGAGAAGGAGGCCATTTCTGGAGGTGTTGCCAAGTCTCTTCCAGACCTACAGAAAGATGTCATATTCATGAGACAATGGCTAAGCAATTTGCCTAGAGTCCACGGGGACCACCTTCAGAACCCTCAGGCTCAGGACTCTCTCTTATTAAACTAATGATGTCTCCCTTTAAGCGCCTGAGATCCTCAGTGTAAACTGCTCCCAACAGGATTCACCCTAGGGAGCAATAAGGAGACATATCATGTCTATGGAAAATACAGTGGCCAGGTAATTCCCAGGGAAAGTGTATTGTTTTGTTTTCTACTCATTTAGCTATTTGGAGAAAACATTTTGACATTTGCTGGTTATTCCAGCTTTCCCCCAAGGAACCAAGCTTGAATGCATTAATTTTAGATTTATATTTAAGAAATCCACGTCTGACGTGTGAGTGTGAGGAGTGGAGAGGGGGAGGGAGAGGACTTAGAAAATTTTGGCTACTGTCTCTTAAAGGATTCCTTTCTATTTAGATGGCTGGAAACAGAGGTGCCCAGAGAGGAGGAGGTAGTGATGTTTGTGAACTGCGAAAAGGCTTCCCAACCACTAGGGGTCGCTCTCCAAGACAGGCTCATTTTCCATCCAGAGATGTCCTGCCTCTATGGCCAGTGAGCAGGCTTACTTGCCCACCTGCAACAGGTAGACATCTGCCCAGGCGAGGACTTCATGGATTGTGAAGACTAAAAGAGCTGCAGCCACCAAATATTCGGGTTTGCTCTGTTGCCTTGTTCTGTCTGTCCATTTCCAGAAGGCAATCAGTAAGTCACCAAAAAGCCTCCAGAGAGTTTGTAAATTGTCTTTCCACGTGGTTTTCAGTTGACGGCCAAGTTGGAAGTCATTTGCTTGCATTAGATGCCAATCTACAGTGTTAATTTGGGAGTTGGCAGCTCTACGTCTGCCCCACTGAATGATCCAATAACGGAACCCAATAAAACTTCTGTTTGAGCTGAAAACTATAGTTAGGTCAAGTGGCCATAAAAATCTCTATTAAGCCATATCCCTGGGTTCCATGAAACTCTCATATTCACCTTTCTTTCTTTTTGTTTCTTTCTTTTTCTTTCTTTCTTTTTCTTTCTTTCTTTCTTCTCTCCTTCCTTCCTTCCTTCTTTCCTTTCCTTCCTTTCCTTCCTCTCTTTCTATTTCTTTTTGTTTTTTTGTTTTTGTTTTTGTCTTGACAGAGCCTTGCTCTGTAGCTCAGGCTAGAGTGCAGTGGTGTGATCCCGGCTTACTGAAACCTCTGCCTCCTGGGTCCCAGTTAAGCAATTCTCCTGCCTCGGCCTCCTGGGTAGCTGGGATTACAGTTGTGCACCACCATGCATAGCTAATTTTTGTATTTTTAGTAGAGATGGGGTTTCACCATGTTGGTTAGGTTGGTCTTGAACTCCTGACCTCGTGATCTGCCCACCTTGGCCTCCCAAAGTGCTGGAATTGCCATTAGCCATCTTTTTAATGCACAATTCTTAAAAATTATTTCACAAAGGACTTGTATCTCTGTCTTGAAAAGCATAGCCTGATTTTGAAAAAAAAAAGTTTATAAAAATAACATCAGATCTATAAGACTTGTTTTGTTACTTAAAATAATTTATTCAAATAGTCTCTGATGGTTATAAATAATTAAAGCCATACAGAAACACTTAGAATAAAAAGTAAGAGCTGTTTTTCCCCAGCACACTCCCACCCTAGTGCTGCCCCATGTCCCTGGCAGTGGCGGGGGGCCCTATTAAGAGTTTGTTCTACAAGTTTTTAGAGCAAAGTTAGAACAGTTATACTTTTGTCACAATGAAAAAAAGTGACTTTAATAAGACATTTTAAAATTTAATAAAGTAACCAGGAAAGCAAATAATAAGGCAAGAGAAAGGAAATCTTGATAAAATTATCCCAGTGGACATGACCACAGCAGGAATTAATCTAAAACCTACGAAGGCAGGCGCAGAAATGACAGTACACAGCCCCTCTCAGGCCAGGGCTCATGAATGTGCACTGTAAGTAACAATAGATAAGGGCTTCTGCAAGAAGCATTGGTATATTAGAGAGTTAGAGGAGAATCTTGTCATGTGGGGAAATAAAGATTATGGAGACAGGAGAAGAAAATAAAAAATGAACAGGAAACAAATAAAACAGATTAGGTGGGTGGCTCTTGCCAATCCTAAAAACTTAGTTCTCTGTGTTTTAGTGACTGCTGGATTTGCAAGGAATTGCTTTTTTTGGCATTATTTCCAAGAAGAAGGCTCTGGGGCAATACCAAGCAAATCCTTTATCTAATGGCAGAGATGGGTGAAGCTCAGCTCTTCTGCTGGAAGCAATGCCTGTTGGTCAATAGAAACAAGTCCCTGAGAAATCCAGGAAGGAACTAAATGCTCAAGACTTATTAGATGCCCTCACCACATGATACCCAATAACCTAGTATCAATCAGGAGAAGGAACTTGGAACCAGGCAGATTTTGGTTCAAACCCCAGCTACACCACTCAATAGCTGTGTAACATTTAACAATTTACTTAAACTCTATGATATGTAAATCACACACACACTCACACTCACAAAGGTGGGAGGATTCCACCAACAGGGGTTCACAAATACCTGTCTAATTCATAGAGAACTAAAGATTAAGTAGATATTTGTGAAAAGTGCCTAGAACATTAAAAAGTCAAGAAGTATAGAAAATACAGTCAGCAAACATTGAGATACATGAAAATAAAATGGAAAGAAAAGACCCATAAAAGAAAATCCCAAGTGCTTTTCTATTCTTGCCCTAGGCACTGACTGATCACAAAGGGACAATCTGGCTTTCTGGCAGCAATATGGCTGAGCACCTTGAGTCCTCTGTAAGCCGTGAGCATTGGTTCAGCTCGTGCTGTGTGCCAGGTCCTGTCCTAAGTACTCTACATGCACTTCCTCCAATCCTCTGAGGCTGATGCTTTTCATCAACCCTATTGTACCAAAAAGAAAACCAGTGATAAGAGAGGTTAATTTGCACAAGTCCACACTGCTCATAAGTAGTGGGTGAGGTCTTGAACTCGGGTTTTGGAGTGGTAGGGCTCAACTGCTTCACCAAAACCACATAACGACACCCACATGTCCTGACTCCATGCCAGGACCCTGCAGGCAATGGACCCTCCTGCCCCTCTGCAGTGAGCCACCCTTCCTGCAATGCCCTCGGCTGTGCCTGGCACACACAGACAGGCTGAATACACCACCAGGCTGCCCTCTGAGCCCCACCCAGGTTCCAGTGCACCTTCCCCAGCTTCCATCTCAACCACATGTCACCTCCGCAGAAAGACCTCCTTGGCTCCATCTGGGGAAGAGATGTCTGCACACTGACTACTGGTTTCCTTGCTGTTTTTCATCCTGGTACAATTGCTGTGATATATTTGTCTGCTTGCTTGGTTTGGCCAACCCTTCCCACAGGACTGTCCCTGAGGAGGGTGGGCACCTGGGGCTCTTGCTCCCTGGCACACAGTAAAGATTATGAAGTGGATGGAGGACCATCAGCTGCAGGCTGCCTGGGCACCTTCCTGGTGTATCTGTCCGTCTTGCTCCCAAGCCCTGGCAATGAATAAGGACACTTGTGTCCTCACAGCATGTGGGACCAGGTCAGGCATCCGTCCTAACTGTGGGGACCTGTGTCTAGGTTTACACCAATAGCAACAAAGCTTGCCACATAGAAGCTTCAGAGACAGCAGGGGCAGTGGGTAGCCTGGACCCTGCAGGAGGCAGCCCAGTGTGGGGCAGTGTTCCTGGGTGCACAGATCTCAAGCCCAAGTCAGTGGCATTCCTAGAGATGTTGTGGGCTAACCAAGGCCCTTTACAGAAGTCCCTTTACGTTGAAACTAGCTACTAGCTAGGACAGATTCTACATTTGCAACTGAAAAGCATGAGAAAGATGGAAAAGCAATGGAAACATTTTAGAAAAGTAAATAGAATGGGGCAGATATTCAGAAGGATGAGAGAGAGACCGAGATAAGACAAAATTTCAACAGACTCAACATCCAAACTCTAGCTATGAAGCCGGCCGGGCACAGTGGCTCACATCTGTAATCCTAGCACTTTGAGAGGCCAAAGTAGGCGATCACTTGAGGTCAGGAGTTCAAGACCAACTTGGCCAACATGATGAAAGCCTATCTCTACAAAAAATACAAAAATTACCCAGGCATGGTGGCGAGTACCTGTAATCCCAGCTACTTGGGAGGCTGAGACAGAAGAATCACTTGAACCTGGGAGGTGGAAGTTGCAGTGAGCCAGAATTGTGTCACTGCACTCCAGCCTGGGCAACAGAGCTAGACTCTATCTCAAACAACAAAAAAAAAAAATCTAGCTGTGAAGCCTTTCCTATGATCCTGTGTATTTGTTTGTTTTCCCTAAAGGATCACATCTTTCCTCATTGCTGCCTTATGTTTTTGTAGGAGGCTGAAATCCAGTCTTAACCCTGATATTTGTCCTCTAAGAAAACCAGTAGTTTATACTGCATGCATGGATTTTCTTGGTAACAGGAATTCTCAGCAACAAAAACTGAGAGGTTCTATTTCTTCCTTCTGGGTCATATTACAGCACTTTAGCATGAAAACAGGGTGTTTCTTACAGAAAGACTGAATAAGTGTAATCTACAGTTAGGATTTCAGGGTCACTGAAAGGGTCCACACTGATTCCCATGCCACATAATGGATCTGCCACTCTGGCTTAACAGGTTGCCTGGACTTCCAGCATTATGATTTGTTGGGATCAAGTATTGTCATATACAAAGAAAATATTTTTTTTAATATGAAACCCCTCCAACACACACACACACACACACATACACACACACACACACACACACAGAGAGAGAGAGAGAGAGAGAGAGAGAGAGAGAGAGAGAGAGAGAGAGAGATTGAGGAATAGCTGAGTAAGTAGCTAAATGCTGTGGGCATCTCCAATTACCAAATGGTCTAGACAGAAACATGCACTTCTTTTAGGGAGAATGAGAAGAGAGGATTCAGAGACCACCTAGCCCTTTCTTAGCTTTGCCTTTTAGACATATGAAAGGGAAATAGATGAATAAATAGACTCTAGGTTAAAAAAAAAAAAAAAAAAACAAAGACACAACCACCAGATCACCATGCACAAAGAAGATTTTGTTCCAGAAATTGGGCTGTGTCCCAGCAAGTGTCCACCATCAGGATGGCCTTGGCAAGAATGCCTGGTTCTCCTGCCCCTCCGATGGCCCTGAGTAGGAGGAAGTTGATTAAAGAGTAATTTTTTAATGGAAATACATTGTGTGAATTTCTGCCCTCGGGACAGGAGTATTTGATCAGTTACACGAGCAGGTAGAGACTGCTAAAACCTGATTAAAATTCTGCTCAGCGCCATTTTATCTCCTCCCCACTCCCCTAACCCACACTCAGAGGCAGGTTGACTCTAAATAACACCACAGCATATTTATCTCCCAAATCAAATCAATGGTTTGGGGCGGAGAGGCAAAATGAGCAGGAACATGGCAATTATGGGTCAGGTGAACCCACACTTGAAGTGGCAAAAATAGATTCGTTCCAAATTTCTTTCTTTTTTAATTTTTTTTTTTGCAGAAAATCTTCATTACCTCCTTGTCCAAGGTCTCAATGGTTTTGCAAGGGATTCTGAGTAGGGGAGGGAACATTCTCAGGTGTCTCATCTACAGCAGGAAGAGGAATATACGTCATTAAGCAACTGAAAGTCCTCACAGAAGCATCCTTGATTCCCCATTTTGGTTGGTCAGTGGGGCCTCACCTTGTTTCAGTAAATTAGCTCTTCATCCACTTTCCCACTTTTCCAGTTCATGATGGTAAATGAAGACTTCTGCTGAGATGCTCATATAAGAATTTTTGCCCTAGAGCCTTCTGCTACAGGTGATACTGATGGCTGAGTGCTCAGTCAGCCTTTTCTCCTGGAAAGCCTGCTGGGTGCAGATGGCACCACTGGATCCTGCAATTCCCCTGGCGCATGAGTCCCTGGGTTTGCCATGAAGGTGTTGCATGAGCAGGTGCACGCAGGCAGAAGCGAATGCAGGCAGAGCATGTGGTGAGCATCCACAGGTGTGCTGAACTGGGTTCATACAATCAGTCATCAAACCCCCCACCCCACACACACACACGCACATCCATTAGATACAGCAGGTTCAGGGAGCCTTCAGGGGTCATCTACTACATGACGTGGTCTAGGAATTCTCATGCTGGAAACCACTGGCTACCTGCTGGATTTGCATAATAAAGGGGCCTGGGGCAGGAAGAAGGTGTTTTTCATATTTGGAATCCCACCTCTTTTATGACTGGGCATGGCTCCCACAGAGCCACTCACCTGCTGCTGAACTCAAATGAACTCATTTGTCCTCAACCCTCACCTTGAGATTCCTTACACTCTGGCTTGCCAGCGTCACAGGGTGCATTTTTGATGAGTAAAAGGGCAGCGGTGTCAATGTTTTGAGTGACTCTGGGGAGGCTGAACAAACCAAGGGGATCGCCAAACGGTTAGGAGCAGGGGAAGATGGGAGGCAATGTTCTGAAAGTCCTGAAGAACTTGCATCTCAAAACAAAGAGAGGGTTATTTATTCACTTGGGCCCCCATGTGTGCTGGGCACCCATGTGTGCTGGGCCCCTGCTGTGCCTCAGCATGAGTGTTCTGAATTTCTGCATCAGTTAGAGGCACAGACTCCAGAGTCAGACAGACCTGGGTTCCAATCCCAGCTCGGTCACTCCCCAGCTGCTTCACGTCAGACAGCTCAGCCTTCTGTGTCTCAGTTTCCCCAACTACACAATGAGAATCATAATTCCGCCCCCCATATTCCTTCATTTCATTCCTATGAAATGAAGCAGAGTACACATCGCTTTTATCCTGTGTCTGGCACAAGGTTTCTCAGACTCAGCCCTGGGGACTTTCTGTGTCAGACATTACTCTGAGGTGGTTGCTGTAGGATGCTGAGCACCATCTCTGGTTTGCACCCGCTAGATGCCAGGACCACAACCCCCAAATATGCCAATGATGATGCCCCCAGACGTCGCTGAATGTCTGCCATGGGGGAAGAATCCCTTTTGTTGAGAAGCGTCGGTCTAGCCCATCAAGAATATCCCCTAAGAGTTGGCTGCTTCCCGCGTTCGTCAATACCGGGACCACTCACGGGGATGGATATGCAACAGGGACACTGCCGTGCACCGGTCAGTCCGGGAAGCCATTGAGGATCACAGACACTGAATTCAAGTAGGGTCATTCTAGTGCTCTGACTGGCCCTGATGCCTACTGCCTCATCCCTCCACTTCTGCCCTTGACCCCACACCCCATCTCTGCTCGACATCTGCTCCTTATGAAATTGCACTCTATGTCATTTCCCTGGCTCCAAACCCACTTCTCCTGTCACTCAGATGCAGTCCAAACCCTTCCTGAGCCCCACAGACAGTGCTTCTCCCACTCTTTACCACATCCCAACCCTTCCTGCACTGCTCCCACACCCTGACCCCTATCATCTGAAGGCACCTTGTTCCCTGGGCTCAGGTGGCCTTGCAGTTTTCCAGAAAGACTTGCCCTGACTAATCTCCAGCCACCCCCTCCAGCCCTGAGCTGCTTCATCATCGTAGCTGGCATCTCACAGCACACCCCATGGGGCTGTCTGTTCCCATATCTCCTGTGCATCTCCTGGCTAAAGCATGAGCCCCCCCCAGGGCAGGGACTTTGCCATTTTGCTCACAGCTCTCACCTCAGCACCTTGTGACATGAGAGCTGTGAGCATCTGGTCCATAACAGCTGCTCCGAAATATCTGCTGAATACATGAGTGACTGAGAGAACAACGTTCCCTGGCGCTGGGAGAGGAGAATGAGCCACCCAGACACACTCCCAGCTTTGACTTCATTCCACAGCAGGTTTGTGGGCTCGTTATGAGTCTGCCAGGAAGCCAGTGAATACGACACGAGAGGCCATGGCCTCCCAGCGAGGAGAGGATCCCATGTCAACCCCCATAACACAGCCTTTCCTAGCACAGAGAAAAGAAAATATTGACCTCAGAAATTAAAAGAAACCATGATTCAAATTTTACAAACCTAATAGAGGGTGGCCAGTCCCCCGCTCACCTCTCCTCAGCTCCATCTGAGATCATTCTGCCTGAACTCGCAGAAGCACCACGCTCTCTCCAGGGTCCCTAGGAAGCTCCTCCCTGCAGACTGGGGAGATTTCCTGCCATCTGCAAATGGGCTGTGGAGAGGACCCCTGGCTAGTGTGTTTACGAATCCCTGGGAGTGTCCCTGTTCTTGTTCAGTTTCTGTGTCTGCAGCAGCCTTACACCGCCTGCCCTGATTCCAGCTGCTGCCAGTCTGTACCACAGGCAGCACCCGCTTTCTTCTGGGGTCACGGGCAGATTTCCTTCTCATACAAATGCCTCTTCCAGCAGGACCCAGCCCCTCCTTGCCTTCAGCTTCAAGGAGACGCTGAGAAAGGAAGACCCCAGCAACACCACTGGGTCCTCTCATTTCTTAGAGTTTGCACCTGATTTGAGCACAATGGACAGACCCTTTGCCTGTGTGTCACTGTTCTATTTCCCATCGTTTTCTAATATAACGGTGCCTCAATCAACATCACTAGGTCTGAGGGTGAGTGCTTGGCCCCGTGCCCGTCCATCTCTCTGATGAAAGTGACTCAACAGTTCCTGTGCCTGGATGTTTTGGATATTGGCTTCCCCAGGAGGGTCTATGCCTGAGCTACACACTTTCTGTGTCCTCCATGCCCCTGCCTGACAGGGTCACCCAACCAAAAAATTAAGTATCTTTCATGGCATCATGCCAAAAGGAGTGGACAAATTTTCACCCAATTTTGCGAGTGTGTTGGGAAGAATCTGGCTTGATATACAGGCTGTGTGACACATTCATGGTTCATTTGGAGGGGCCTCGGGGCTCAGCAAGACTCAGCTTTAGAGCAAACAGCAAAAGAGGCCACGTGGAATAAGAGGATGAGGATGGAGAAAAACACACCTGGCTGTTTCAAGTGTGAGTCCCAAATCAGAGTTTCAGAGTGGATGCGCCAGAATGCTGGCATCTGCAGTGGGGCTGCCTGGGTGTTCCATGAACCACCCTGGGTGAGAGGGTGGAGTGGGGGTAGGAGTAGTGGGGCGGGGGGCTGTTTACCTTCAGGGAGACAATCCTCTGTGTGCACCTACGGGTGTGTGCTCTTCTGGCCTAAGTTGTAACTAAAACGTAAGTTCAAAATACCTTTTTTGAGAAATGTTTTATTTTGAAATTATTTTCAAAGTTATAAAAGAATTTGCAAGAATAGCACAAAGATCTCCAATACACCTTTTACCCAGATTCACTAACTTTGAACAGTTTGCTAAATTTTCCATATGTGTGCATAGGCGTGTGTGCAAGTGTGTGTTTCTGAGCCTTTTTTAGGCAGGTTGCACCCACCGTGCCCATTTCTCCACGATACTCAGTGTCTACACCCTAAGAACAAGAATGACTGCATATTCACAGCACAGTCACTAACTTCAGAAAGTATAACATTAATACAAAAATCCAAATTGCAGATCATATTCCAATTTCATCAGTTATCCTTTATAGGAGTTTTTCCTCCACACGATCCAGGCCCAGATCACTTGGTGCCTTTAGTTCTCATGTCTCTTTACTTCTCCTTTTAACATGAAACAATTTCCTAATCTTGAGGCCTGTTACTCTACAGCCTGTCCATCAACTGGGCTTTCCCTGTGTTTCTAATGGGTAGGCTGGCCCCTGCTGGTGAGTAGACACCCTCCACTAATATCTACCTACTGGCCTGAGTGATGAAATGAGGATCCTCAAAGTGGTCCCAGAAATTTCTGAGTGTCCTGATAGGAGTTCTTTCCAGATACCTGTCCACCAGCTTGAGGCCACGGCTCCATCCTCACCATCTGCCTAGACTTCCTCTCTCACCTGACTGCACAGCAGCCTGGAACTCCACTTGGAGAGGCCACGCTGGGCTGCCCTAGGCCAGCAGGAAATGCAACACCCTGCACCTGCTGGTCAGCAACCTCAGGGAGCTCCAGACAGAGGTGAGGAGAGAATGAACCTCCCACCCACCCCAGCCAGTGCCTGGGCTCCAAAGCGCTTACACTTAGGCTGGGGAGAGGTGGGAGCTGCCCAGGAAGGATTCTATCAGCTTCTTTCCAGCCGAGGTACCGGCTCAGCCACAGACAGTGCTCTGCCCTGACCGCCTCTCTCCTGGTCTCTCTCCAGGTAGGAAGGACAGTGGCTACAGACATACACTGGCATCAGTGCCCCTGTAGTTTGCAGAAAACACCCTCCCTTTACATACCTAATACTCATCCTTTAAGATTCTTTCCTAAAGAATCTGTTAAGAGATTCTGAGAAAAGCTGCTTCCCGCTTTCACCAATACCGTGACCACCCATGGGGACGGATACCGAAGAGGGATATTGCCTCGCACAGCTCAGTCTGGGCAGCCATTGAGGATCGCAGAAACTGAATTCAAGCAGGGTCATGCTAATGCTTTTACTGGCCTTGACACCTAGTGATACTTAGTATTAAAATACTTATTTTTTTTAATGCTTAGTATTAAAATACTTATTTTTTTGGTTGTGTAAGCCTGTCAGGCAGGGGCATGGAGGATGCAGGAAGGGTGTGGCTCACCCACAGACCCTCCTGGGGAAGCCAATATCCAAAACATCTGGAGATTCCATTAAGCCTTCTCTCTGTTACTGCCACCACTACAGCCAGGCGGTCAGACCTCAAGTTGCCAGGAGCCCCAGGTGTCAGGCTGAAGGAAGAAGCTGGCTGGAGACAGGCGAGGATCCTCCTCCACACATGGAAGGCTGCTACGTGGGGGTCACTCCCCGCTCTGCCTGAGTGCAGAATCGGTGATGGGAGCAGCCTCGGCCCTGGAACGGTGGAGGCTAAAGATGGGCCCTTGCTGCCCCACACCTCCCCCAGGACAGTGCAGAGACGTTTCCTCCACGTCCCTCATGGCACCGCAGAGTTCGCAAGCAGGGTCAGCTGCCTCGTGGGATATAGCTTTGGGATGCACCTTCAAGGATGCAACCCCCTTCCCTCCCTGTCTCACTTCCTCACTCTCTGACTGGTGTTTCCTTCAATCACTCGAATCCTATCTTGAGAGAATTCCCAACTCAGAGATCCCACATCGCCTGAGAAAGGTTCTTGTGGGTTTTCTGTGTTTGTATCTTAAGTGGCCTGAGCTTTGGGGAGAGGTGGTATCTGAAGTGGATCCTCCACATGCAGAGCAGCAGGGACGCAGCGCTCCCTCCACCACCTGAGCTTCATCTCTCAGCAGAAAGGTCAGATGTCACGTCAGACAGAACTTCCTGACAGGTCTGAGAGGCCTCTGACCCGACAGTCCCTCAGAAGCCTTGAACAGGTAGAAGCAGCAGGGGGATGAGTACAGGAATTAAACAGAAGCTGACTCCCTGGATGGGTCACTAAAGCCCTTCTGCCCTCCAGGAACTCCTGCCCCCTTGCTTCTGCTGCAGACAACTTGAAGCTAATAGGAGTGGATGATGACTGTAATCCTTATGAGTTATTAACAGCACCAGTAACTGTGAAATAAAAATAACCATTGAAACACTGTAAGACACCTTGAATTGCAATTCAATTGCAATAATCACTGTTATCGTCATAGTGAGTTAGAAAATGATTTTCTGTTAATAAACCAATGAGTAAAGGATGATTCCATACTGCATGTGTGTGGGCCTGGTCTCGACCAATGATTTGAGGATAAGCCCTCACCCCTGAGTATTCAAGGTGTGGGTGGTAGGGTGGGCAGGGGGAGGATGATAAATATTTTTGAATGCACACTCTCCTAGAATAGCAGCAACCAATCAATGATCAGAGCACCTAGGAGCTGAGAAGTAAAAGACAGGCTGATAAGATCCAGAGACCTTGAATGACATTCACTTATGTGATGCTGAAGTTAATAAACAGCAGCCTGGGTTGGACACTCAGCATCTGGGCTGTTAATGGGGAGAGCAGAGGTGATAAGAACACGTATGGCCTGTGGGTTTTGGGGGCTACTCTGCTGAGTGCCTTCTAGGGGTTCTCTTGTTCCATCCTCCAGCCACTCAATCAATCAGATAGTTCCACTACTGTCCCCACTCTACAGGTGCCAGCACGGAGAATCACAGAGGCTGAATGGCCAGCCCATGGCCCAGCCTGGTAGGTGGTGGATACACGACTCCAACCCCCAGACTCCAAGGCTCTATGTCTGTTCTAAAAGACAGGGAAATCCAGCAAGAATAAAAGTTAGGTCATGGCTGTTTTGTATATAGGAAAATGTAATGCAAGAGAAAAACCCACACCCAGCCATATGAAATGGAAGCATGCTCATTCGGGCACCAACAAGGTTAACCTTTTAATGCAGAAATAATTCAGTGTTAATGTGCTTGGTTTTCCACTCGCTGTGACACTATAGCCAAGGCATTTGAATTTGTTTGTGATTTTAAATGTCATAAAATAGACACATTTGGAAGTGGAATTTTGAAATGATGTGTTTCTTGTTTCGTCCCCTTCACATTCCTTTCAAGAAAAATAAGGTGTGGCCTCATACAGCACCTTCTAATGAAATTTTAATGTATTTGGCAGTATTTTCAGCACGCTACAATTTTATAGAGATGAAAATATAAAAGCTCTCAAAAGACTTCAAAACTGAATTAGTCTGCAACGTATATTCAAGCTGTATTTCTTTTTGACCCAGTTTATTTTTAAAAGTCCAAAAAATATCAAAGGAGTTTCTTTTTCTCTTTTTTTCTCTGTTCTTCTTCATAATTTAACAATTATTGAGCACCTAGTACGTGCTGGGTGCCTTACAAGAATAATGTTATTCAATTGAAAGAGCAACCCCGGGAGGTTAGTTGCATTATTTCTATTCTAAAGGCAAGGAAACTGCATCTCAGGGAGGATGACGGACCCTGCAGGTGAGGCCATGAGTTAGGCATTGCAGCAGGGCTCATCTCTCTTGATTTGACACATTTGGGGTCTCTGGGGCTTCCTTAGTTTTTCCACTGTTGCTATAACACTTTGCCACAAATTCAGCGACTGAAATAACACCAATTTCCTATCTCACCCTGTGGCACTAAGAGGGCAGGTATAGGTCTCACAGGGCTAAAATCAAGTTGTCCTTAGGGTTGTGGTTTCTCTCTAGAGGCTCCGGAGAGAATCTACTTTCTTGCCGGTTCACTGCACTAGTGGAACACGTTCCTCATGGCTGCAAGACCAAGGTCCCTTCTCCTTGCGGTCAGCCGCAGGCCCTGCCCAGCATCCAGAGGGAGCCTGCATCTCTTGGCTTATAGCCCCCTTCCTCCATCATCCCAGCCAGCAGTATTGAGTTGAGTCTCTTCATGCTTTGAGTCCCTCCTCCTCCCTCTCCTGTCTCAACCCTCTGAGCACTCTCCCACTTTTCCTCCAGTTTAAACAACTCGTGGTTACACCGGGCCAGGATGATCCAGGAAAACCTTTTTGCTATTTGTCTTTCCAGCATGTTTCTCCAGCCCTCTCCTTTTTTCTGATGACACAGCCTCCCTTGACCCACAGCTTAACCGAGGTGGGTCCAAGCCAAGGTCCAGTCATTCAGAGCCTCCTCCAGCACATGTATCTGTCAGAGCCACCAGGGAAGACCACCCCATCGCACGGAGCTGCCCGGCTGGCTGACCTGTCACACGCAAAGAGCCCACCTGTGCTGGGACAGACTAAGAGCTATGCATAAAGGGAGCCCAGCAAAGGATAGGGAGACAGGGAGAAAAAAAGAGAGGAGAACATGGTGGAGGGAGTGTGGTGGGGAGAAGAGAGAGAAGGAAAGAGGAAGCTCAATGAGGATCCTTCAGTCCTTCCTGAACATTGGGCCAATATTTTAATCTATTGATTGATTCGTTGTAGGGGTAACTTTATTCAGATTTCTGTGATTTACAGCTGAGAAAACCCAAAGCTTAGCCATGTTTTGTACAAGGAGAGAGAGAAATGGTCAGCCTACTCACCACGCACCCTCTTAGAGTGTTAATGCGTTACCCTAAAGCAACACTCTTCAGTACTGCCATGCCCATGGCTGGGAGCTCAGCTCTAGGGCTCCATCCAGAAGGCAGTAGAGCAGGGAATGGAGCTTCCAGAATGTGGGACACACACCAGCAGCATCAGCATCACTTGAGAACTTGATAGAAAGGTCAGTTCTCCGTCCCCTCCCCAGACCTGCTGATTCAGGACCTCTGGGGGTGGATCCCCCATCTGTGTCTTAAGGAGTCCTTCCAGTGATTCAGTGCTGACCTGGGAGAAGCATGCCACAGAGGTGAGGAGCACAGGCTTGCAAGCTGAGTCACCCTGGCTCTGAATTGCAGCTCAGTCACATAGCGGCTCTGGGACCTGGAGAAGATGACCTCAGTTCTGTGAGCTGTAGCTTGCTATCCATGAAATGGCCATAGTAATTGTACTACCAGGACTCTGGTTGCAAACGACAAAACTGAACTCAATCTGAGTTACAGAAAAAAATGCTAGCTCACGTAAATGGAATTTCAGGAGACACGTGGAGCTGAAACGAGGCTGACTCTGTGTTCAAATGTTCTTGGTGTGTCCCCTCCCTTGCCCCCTGGATTGCTTTCCTGGGGATCACCTCATGTCCAGTCTTTCTCCATGAGAAGGAGGGACAAGCACAAAGCCCCTGCTTCCATGAAGTTTACAGCTCTCATCTCACAGCAGGAGACCTTCTCTATCCCCCTCCCGCAACCCACCGCCATAATCTATTCTTACAGGGTATTGTGGGTCACATTCTCATCCTTACACAAGTCCCAAGGCCAGGGGATGGCATCTTCTGATTGAGCTGGTCTGAGTGACAGCTCCCCTCATGGGAAGACAGAGGCAGTTAACCTCATCCCAAACCTACTGAGTGACTTCCCAAAGAATCAGGGAGTTAATACATGTTAAAAAAAAAAAAAAAAAAAAAAAAAAAGCATGCCACATCATAAAATTTTAGCATTTGGATCAATTACTACAACTCTACTGCAATCTTTGCTGCTATTCTTGCTATTATTACTAAATATAACCAGAAATTTATGAAATTTCAAGAGAAGACATGTCTTTCAGGAGAAGGATGGAAGGAGGAGAGTCTTTTTATAAAGATGTGTCAATCAATAAAAGCCCAAGCCTACTCTAAAGAACTGGATAAAAATACAGAGGAAACCATTTTTGCAAGGCTGAGCCCATGGAGTCAGGAGACTTTTCCTAACACAGTAAAGACTATGGTTAAACCTGCACTAAAAGACAGTACAAGGCCCATATGAACTCTAGGAATTAGAAAAAAAATCAGTAAATAATAAATCAGTATTGATATGGTTTGGCTCTGTGCCCCCACCCAAATCTCACCTTGAATTGTAATCATTGCCTCGTGTCAAGGGAGGGACTCGGTGGAGATGATTGAATCACGAGGTGGTTTCTCTCATGCTGTAATTGTAATAGTGAGTGAGTTCTCATGAGAGCTAATGATTTTATAAGGGGTTTCTCCCTTTGCTCGGCACTCATTCTTTCTCCTGCAACCCTGTGAAGAAGTGCATTCCATCGTGATTGTAAATGTCCTGAGGCCTCCCCAGCCATGGGGAATTGTGAGTCAATTCAACCTTTTTCCTTTATAAATTACCCCGTCTTGGGCAGTTCTTCACAGCAGCATGAGAACAAACTAATACAAATATCAAAGAACGTGGGTGATGGAGAAAGAGCTTCCTTCCCTTTTCTTTCTTCCTCCTGGAAGAAGGTGGGCATGAGAAGGTGGACATGCATATAAGTAAGTGCTGGAGGGGCGTGTGTGTGTGAGTGTGTGTGTGTGTGTGTGTGTGTTCACACAAATATTAGTTATTTGATAGCACAGAAACAAGGCCTTCATCCCTATATGTTAACACTTACAACTTCAAGAATCAAGATTCTTGGGGTGCGTGCCCTGCTAGACCCCACGAACAGGGTTCTGAGAGGAAAACCATCAAAAACTTCTCCATGTATCTTACAGTGGGATTACTTCTCTAGAAGAGCATCATGTGAAGAGAGCCCAGTGATGAAGAGGGTGAGAAGGAGACAGAAAGAGAAGAGAACATAGGGGAGAGAGTGGGGATGCAGAGAAGAGAGAATGAGAAAGAAAAAGAAGGAAAGAGAGAGAGAGAGAGAGAGCTCAGCCAAAGAGCATCCTCTCATTCTCCCCAAACACTGGACCAATATTTTGATCTATTGCTTGATTCATTGCGGGAGAAATTTTACCATCTCCAGAAAAATGGTCTGAGAAAATTAGTGTCCAAAGATTTTATTTGGTTGCTCAGTGTCTTCCTTTCCAGAGGGCCCCAAAAGGGGCATGTTCAGAAAGAGACAGAGCCAAGGAGAAGCTGCACCACTTTCTCTAAGGGAGCCCAGAAGCCCAGCAGCATCTCCTCCAGGACATTATCAAGGCCAACGCAAAAGTCCACCCAGAGTCAAACAGAGGGGATATGAGACACTGCCCTTTGAGGGAGCAGCACAAGGTGCTACAAGCCCTGTAGGACAGACATCTTGCCATGGTCACTTCTGGAACATGCAGGCTGCCGAGTGGCCCTGTCTTCCTCCCAGAGCCTCATTTCTGCACAAGCCAGCCATCTCTCCCCATCCCACTTGCCTTCCTTCACCCCAGATCAAGATGTCACCTAATTCCTGGGGCTTTAGAACTCACTCTCCAAGCAGATGTCCTCATCACTCCGATTTAACTTAGACCAGCAAATTGGCTAATATGTAAAAGACTTGTTGAATTATTTCTCACAGGTATCTCAGACCCGTCTGGCTGGTGGGGTGCTTGGGAGAAGAGCCCTCTGGGATTAACAGAGAATGAGGATACACACTCGCAAGAACTCCAAAATGTACCCCACTGCCCCTCACGCTATTGCCAAGGCATTATCATTTTAAGATAAGCAACTGAGCAATGGCTCATGCCTGTAATCCTAGCACTTTGGGAGGCCAAGGCAGGCGGATCACCTGAGGTCAGGAGTTTAAGACCAGCCTGGCCAACATGGTGAAACGCTGTCTCTACTAAAAGTACAAAAATTACCAGGGTGTGGTGGCAGGTGCCTGTGATTCCAGCTACTTGGGAGGCTGAGGCAGGAGAATTGCTTGAACCCAGGAGGTGGAGGTTGTTGCAGTGAGCAGAAACTATGCCACTACACTCCAGTCTGAGCAACAAGAGCAAAACTCTGTCTCAAAGAAGAAAAAAAAAGATAAGTAAGTGAAAAAAAGTAACTCGCCTGATACCACAAAGTTAAGGGACAGAGCAGTGGGGCTGGGGTTTGAACCCAGGCAATTTGACTCCAAACACAACATCCTAATTCCCATCCAGTGGAACATCTACCAGTGAAAAGGCCTCTGTAACCAAGCGTGTCCACCTTGAACCTCCATTATTAAAATACGGATTCCTGGGCCTCATCACACACGTCCAGGGTAGGGACTGAGAACAAACATTCTGAATTCTTTTGACAAGCTTCCCAGGGTTACCTTGGGTGCTGCTGGCCCACAGGCCTCACTTTGAAGGCCCTGCACTCTATTGTCACAACAGTGACACAGTTTCCAGGCCCTCATGGCATGACTGTAAAATCCAGAAAAATGCAAATCAAAACCACATGGAGATACCATCTCACACCAGTTAGAATGGCGATCATTAAAAAATCTGGAGACAACAGATGCCGGAGAGAATGTGGAGAAATAGGAACACTTTTACACTGTTGGTGGGAGTGTGAATTAATTCAACCATTGTGGAAGACAGTGTGGCAATTCCTCAAGGATCTAGTGATAGAAATTCCATTTGACCCTGCAAGCCCATTACTGGGTATATACCCAAAGGATTATAAATCATTCTGTTATAAAGACACATGCAAACATGTGTTCATTGTGGCGCTGTTCACAATAGCAAAACCTGTAACCAACCCAAATGCCCATCAACGATAGACTGGATAAAGAAAATGTGGTACATATACACCATGGAATACTATGCAGCCATCAAAAAGGATGAGTTTATGTCCTTTGCAGGGACAAGGATGAATCTGAAAACCGTCATTCTCAGAAAACTGATGCAAGAACAGAAAACCAAACACCTCATGTTCTTACTCATAATTAGGTGTTGAACAATGAGAACACATGGACACAGGGAGGGGAACATCACACACTGGGCTCTGTTGCGGGGTGGTGGGCTAGGGGTGGGATAGCTGGGGGTGGGGAGATTGGGGAGGGATAACATTAGGAGAAATATGTAATATAGGTGACAGGGGGATGGAGGCAGCAAACCACCATGGCATGTGTGTACCTATGTAATAGTCTTACAAGATCTGCACATGAAACCCAGAACTTAAAGTAAAATTAATAAATAAAACAAAATCAGAGAAGATAATTACAAAAGGAAAACCTTTATTTCTTTTCCTCTGCATACAGCAGCACATTCTTGCATAATAAATATAAACACAGAAAATCTTTTGTTAAAACTCTTAAATGTGTATGTTTATGTATACATATATCTTAGAATGTATATTTTTTATTTTACAAGCAAAATTAGTTTTTTAATAAAAACTATATGCAATTTGAAAAATAATCAAAGAAGAGAATATTGATGATGATCCTAAACTTAATAGAGCTCTTTGAAAAAGTAAAAGGTGGCTATTTTGATTATGAATTTTGGTGTTATCTTATGGGTCTGATTCAACAAAATCCCTAGCCCCGTCTTCTGAATACCTGGGTTACAAGCTGGAGGCTATGTGGTTATGACATCCAAGCCACGTCTCCATCAGAGCTCTTTCTTGCCATTAATATTCTAATAAGAAGGGCTAAGTGGCATCGATAGGAAGCCATGTGAACCATCTGTGGAAGGACTACAAAACTTTTTTCTATCGTTATTATTTCAGTTTCTAGACATTTCATTGTAATGTGAGAAATCAAAGGCCTGGGCTGAGACTTAATCTGTATTTTGTGGTACAGCGAGGAATATTTTCCCCTCCTAATCTCTACTTAAATTGTAAGTAAGAGTGCCTCTATCCGTCGCTGTGAACAAAAACACAAAAGGATTCAGAAAGTAATAACAAAGATAAATAACTCTGCAATAAAATTTCAGCTCCAGTAATTTTCCATTTATATTTTCTCACTGAATCATGTAGTCCCAAGCATTGCACTGTTAACGTCTAAGCTGCATCATGCAAAGTAATTTCATATCTAATGCTTCCCAGAGAGCCCCAAATCTAACACCCTGTGCCCTGTGCTCCACTGAGCAGCCAGCAAGTCACACAGTTCACCCTAATAACAGGACTTCCCGTGTGATTTCATTGTCTTTCCCAGGCAATCAGTCTCAACATCTCAGAGAGAATGAATTGCCAGGATGCCCCTCCAGTGAAGGGGGGTCTGATGCTATTACTTATGCCACTTACTGCTGGAAGCTGAATGCTGAGCGTGGTTTTTCTGGGTGAAGCCGCTGATGCGGTTTTTCAGCCAGCAAGTGTAGGCCTTGGTTAGCAAGGCAATAGTTAAGTGCATTAGGAGTCCTCAGGGAGTGTTCCAGAGAGAAAAGCGGGGTGAAAGGGTAGGAGGAAGGAAGAAGGAGAAGCAGAGAGCCGTTCTTCAGGCTCCAGATAGGGAGCACACTCTGCTCTCTTTAAATCTCTCTCTCTCTCTCCCCATAGCTCTTTCTCCATCTCTCTCCACCTCTGTCTCTATGTCTCTGTTTCTCTCTCCTTATCTCTCTCTCTCCCCTTTCCCCATTCTTTCTCCCTTCCTCTCTCCTCTCTCTTCCTCCCCCACTCTTCTTCATCTATAGAGGGATGTTCTCCATCCAGCCTTCTACCTTTTCTTCTCCTTTACCATCCATCCATCTCCCTCTCTCTCCCTTTTCTCTCCAGGTCCCTTGGCCCTTTACCCCTCCCATTCCTCTCTGCACTCCCCCTACCTCCATTCTGGACATTTTTCTCTCTGAGTTAACCAAAACCCAATGCAGCAAGAGCTCTGTAGAGACCACCCTACCTTAGCATCCCCAGGTGCCTGTGAGTCCTCCTTGGACCCCGTGTTCATAGAACTAAGTCCATCTTCAGGGTGGGGCATGTCTCCTGGAAGCTCGTAGAAGATCACGCAGATCTTGCTGTTTGTAGGTCACTGAACTGGGTGTTTCTGTATCCCCCGTCCAGTGCACCTGCTAAACTCCACATGCTCTCTCCTTTCTGCCCCTTCTCTCTCCCTGGCTCCCAGCTGTTCCGGGGCCTTTAAAATAGTTTCAATGCACAGCCAGTGAGAACAGAGCTCCTGGCCTTATCCTGGAGGTGAACATCTGCTCATGTCCACCCAGGGATGCTCTTCTCCTTCGCCTGGGTGCCTGGACTTTCTCGTCTCCACCTCTTCAGGGAGGGCCAGCTCATGTGAGCTCCGAGAATCCTTTATAAGAAGTCCATATCTTTGTAATGATTCACTGGCTGCTGTGCGTTTAGTTAAGGTCTTCCCACACATGCATACACACCCATTTGTCTATAAGTGCCTCGAGGCAGGGTCTTGTCCATGTCTTCCTCTTTGCATCCTGCACTGGATAGAATTGTGTCCCTCAAAGATTCCTGTCCTTCCTGGAACCTCAGAATGGGGCCTTATTTGGAAGCAGGACTATTGCATATGTAATTAGTTAAGCTACAAGGAAATCAGAGGAGAGTGGGCTCTTAATCCAGTACAGCTGGTGTCCTTATACAACAAGGGAAGCCAGAAGGAAGCAAGAGAACACCATGTGACGGTGCAGCTGCAAGCCAAGGAAAGCCGTGAGTTGCCATCGAACACCAGGAGCCAGAAGAGGAAAGGAAGGATCCTCCCCCGAGCCTTCCAAGAGAACATGGCCCTGCCCACACCTGGATTTCCAGCTTCTACCCTCCAGAACTGTGAGGCGGTATCATAAATTTCCATTGTTATAAGTCACTCTGTTGTTGATACTTCGTTGTAACAACCTTAGGAATCAGAGTCCCCACACCCAGGGTCTAGCACCACGCCTAGGTTTGTGCTAATGGCCATCCTGGAAGTGACACATGATATTCTGTATTTCAGTTTAAGCTTCAGTCAATAGTCCTATATTCTCAACTTCACAAACCATAAATGTCTTAATTTGGGTAGCTCCGGAGCAGACCAAGGCTAGGAATCCAAGGGCAGATATTTTAGTAGGAGGTAACCCTGGCAAACACCGGTAGGGCTGGGGAAGCAAGGCAGAGGAGGGAAGGTGTTAATAGGGTGTCCAGCAGAGAGTTTGAGGTTACCTGTGTGGGTCACTGGGGCACGGACTCCCTGGGGACCTCTGGGAGACAGTATAGACAGCACTCCTTAGAGAATGCCACCTAGGCAGGGGAAGAGTGCTCACTAAGAACAGGGACAGAATCTGATGGCACCTGCTACAACTCTCAAGACACAGAATTGTCATGTTTTCTGTTGTCAAGTTGGAAAAGAATAAATGCAAATTTCATTTAATGCCTCTCCATAAAAGGAACATTTAACATTACCAATGTCGAGATGATCCTTTTAGAATAGAAGAGAGTTTTTCAAGTTTCTGCCAAGGTCTTTCTCTCTTTGTCTTTATTTTGTCACTGTTGTTAGTTTGGGCTTTCGGGTTTTTGTGGGGGAGTAGCAGATTGCGTAAGTGAACTTTTATTGTAGAAAAATGTATGTTCACAGAAAAGTTGCAAAAATAGAAAGTTTCCATATATCTTTTACCTGGCTTCCTATAATGATGACATCTTATATACTCACAGTACAGCTGTCAAAACTAATAAATTAATATTGAGACAACACTATTAATTACTTGGTTCTAATTTTTAGAATTTCATCACTAAAAATGATACCAATCCACAGATTAGCATCTGGGAACCGGTGTCTTAATCTATTCTGAAGAAGCATGTCATGGTGTAAGTCTCTTTGATAATTTTCTGTCTTGCTTCTGAGCAGTTGACAAGTTAAAATTGGCCTCCATCTGTGGGTGGGGCCCAGAGATCACTCAGGAATTTTTAAGCACACAAAGGCCCTGCCCTCAGACTCAGTAGTCCATGCAAGTGAAAATAAAAAGGCAATGTCTGCAAATGTATACATTGTATACTACCTACATAAACGCATGCATTAGATATAAAACCATGCATGGCACTCTGTACACATGAACACTAACGGGCGAATTTCATCAGCAGCTACACTAATGGCTATATTAATATTTAATTTATACAACATAAGGTTTACTTATTTAAAAAATACAATTTAATGATTTCTGTTCTATTTACACAGTTGTGTAAGCATCCTCATCATCTAATTTTAGGCACTTTCATCATTCTAAAATGAAAGCTCATAGCTATCAGCAGTCATTCTCCATTTTCACTTTCCCTAGCTCCTCATCAACCACTCATCTGCTGTCTGTCGCTGTGGACTGTCCTATTCTGAACATTTCATATGAAAGGAATCATATGGTATATGGTCTTTTATATCTGGCTTCTTTCACTTAGCATGATGTTTTAAGATTCACCCGTGTTGTAGCAGGTATCAGGACTTTCTTTCTTTTTATCACCAAATAATAACATCCCATTATATGGATATACCACATTTTGTTTATCACTTCATCAGTTCATGTGTGCTTGGGTTGTTTCCACTTTTGCAATATTATGAATGTTCTACAGGTTAAATTTGATCAAACATGGTGAGAATTTGGATCTGCAGGAAAACATTCATTCTACAGTAGGAGGATGGTATAGTCAAGCCATGGCCTCAGAAGATTGGAGAGAGGCGGATCTTGAAGAAACTTTATCAGCAACACAACTTTAAGGGATGTCTGCACTGAGACTTAACATGTGTAGGTGGCTGTGTGCTGGACTCTGCACGGATGATCTCATTTGATTCCCCCTGTAACCATTTCTGCATTTTACAGATGGAGAAACTGAGGCTTGCTCAAGGTCACATAAGAGGAAGGGGTAGAGATCAGATTTAAATCCACACTTGCAGGACTCCAAAGACCACATTCTTAGCTGGGACACCATACCAAGACGCTGGGTCAGGGACGATGGGCAGGGAAAATGTAGACCCCGGTGCACGTCTGCACTGTCTGTCTCTTGGCTGTTTCTTGTCCTCTTTGCTGCTGAGTCACCCATTGCCAAATTCCAGCCCACCACTGAAAACTGGCTTCAAAGGCAGGGGTTTAATTCTTCCACAGGACAGTCTCCCCGAACCGAATCTCATTAATAGAAGACGAGACTTAGATGTTCATAAAGAGCTTGCTGAGATGCTTCTGCAGCAGCACACACTGTCAAAAGCTTTTCTCCCTCTTAAACAAAAAGGATTTTTCTCAGCAGGGCAAAATAATCCCCACTCCTTTACGACTGCTGGTGCGGAAGGAGCCCTGACTTCGGGTTCATATTTACATGCGCTGTTGTTTCACTCCTCCTTGGAGAAAAATGCACAACTCCCTGGCATATTCAAAATATGCCATTAATTACTCAACATTGTCTTGGTTTGGAAAGGAAAAACAGAGCACATAATCGAAGACTCCTTTTCACTCTGAAGATGGTTGGGGGGACATGGGAGGAAGTCATTGGAGTGTGACTGGTTGTCACCCCTGAGCCGGCTGGTGACAGCAGATGTAGGCACTGCACAGCAGAGAGCATCATCCTTGGAAGGCAGCTCGCTGAGCGGAAACACTGCCATGGCTCAGGGCAGACTGGGGCTTGGCATTGATGATATCACTTTGTTTTATTGCACGGTCTGAACATCTGCCTCTGGGTTGTAGAGCCAAATTGCAGGGCCCAAAAGGCACAGGTCCAGCAGGCGATATGGAGTCTTCTTGGCTGTGGCAGAAGCTATGCCAAAGCAAATCTTCGTAAGCCAAACAGTCCAAAGAGGTGCCAGGTGTCCTCCCTGCTCACAAGTCTTCAAGAGGCTTGCCCTGCACATGTCTTCTCTCTGCGGTTTTGCAGTTTCTGTTCAAGTTTACTCAGGCTTATTCCCTGTGTCGCTGCCCAACGGAACAAGAAAACTCGGTCAGATCCCTCCAACTCTGGATCAGAGGCGAGCCAGAACAGGACATCATGTTTTCTTGTTGCTGGCAGGTTCAGAGAGCAGGCGCGTGCTGTGACCACAGCTCCACATGGTGGGCAGTCCTTGAAGGAGGTGCAGCCGCCATGCCTGCTCTGTGTTTTGCATCTTGTTAGGAGTCTGTGATGTGCGCTGCACCCTGCAAAGCCAGGGGCTTAAAGATATCACTGCAGAGTGCTTAGGAAGAGAGAGAAAGGTGAGTTCACAGAGTCCTCATCAGTTCTGAACAATGCTGTAAAGCAGTGTGGGCTCCAGGCAGCTCAGATAAAGTGGAAGTCATGTCCTTCCTCCAAGACAACAACCCGCCACATCCTTCATTGTTAGACTGTGATGCTGGGCTGTGTGATCAGCCTTAAGTCGTGGCAAGGATGCTGTGAATGAAGCCTGGATCTGTCCAGACCAAACGCCAGATGGGACAACTGCCCTCAGGCTTTTCCTCTAGACCCTGCTCTCACTGCCACAGCACCCTGATGTCTCTGAGGACATTTGGGGATTCTCAGTAGGGTGACCCACTTGTCCTGGTTTGCCCGAGACTTTCCTGGGTTTAGCATTTGAAGTCCTGTATCCTTGAAAATGCCTCAGTCCCAGGCAAGCTGGAGCCATGGGTCACCACATTTGTCTTTACAAACCTTACTGGCCAACTCCCAATATATTTTCGTTCATCGCTGTGAGACTCACTCTGTGAATATTCAGTGAGCACCTACTGTGCGCCAGGCACCATTCCAGGTGCTGAAGATGCTGACAAAGCAGGCATAGGTCCTGCTCACACAGGAGACAGATGGCACCACCGAATCAATGCACCATCAGCATGCTATACAGTAACAAAGGTTGGGGATCAAATACAACTGTGGGCAAGAGAGAGTGCCGGGGTGGGGGAAAACCATGCTAAATGTCTAGCAACAGTCTCAGCAATGAGCCAACATTAAAACTAAATCAAGAAGAAAGGGAGAGAGGGGGCCTTGTGGACATGCAGGGACGGAGTGGCGTATGCTTGGAGTCCTGGAGGAAGACAGGGAGGCCAGGCATGTCTGCAGCAGAGATGATATAGGGAGGATTGATAGAGGAGGAAGGGCAGAGCAGTGCAGAGGCATCTTTGTCCACCCAGGCTGCTGAAACACAGCACTCTAGCCTGGGTAGCTCACAACCAACAGAAAGTCATTTCTCCCTGGCTGCAGGCTGGCAATACAGCATCAGAGCTGTGGCAGACGCAGCATCTGGTGAGGGACCTGGCTTCTGGCTCACAGAGGTGCCTCCTCTCTGTAACCTCACACGGTGGCAGGTACAAGGGGGCTCTCTGGGACCTCTTTTAAGAAGCCACTAATTCCTAATCACCTCCCAGAGGCCCCACCGCCAAATACCATCACACTGGCGGGTAGGTTTCAACATACGATTTTTCGGGGAACACGAACATTCAGACCCTAGCATAGGAGCTAGGGAACACCAGGTCAAGATCCAGTTTGATTAACTTAGTCAATTACATGTTCTCTGTGGCAAGGTAGTAAAAAAAAAATTACTCCAAGAGCTGGTAACTATCTTTTCTTAAGGAGAAATATGTCTCTGTTTAGAATACCTTACAAAGCCACATGGGTAGGTGAGCCCCTGAATTTGGTGAACGGAAATGAAGGAGTGAAAATGGTCATGAAATTGTTATGCATGAGAAGGGAACAGACACATGGAGATGAGAGAGACAGAGAAGCAGTGAGGCTGAAAATGGGAGAAAAGAAAGGGTCAGAGGTGGCCACACGGCCAGGATGGTTCAGAGGGACTGCTGAGACTCAGAATGTCTGACATTCAGCTGGCAGCTGGCAGGATGCAGAGCTGTAAAATCTCCCCCTTCCTAAACGTAGTGAACTAGCAATAGTGTCAAGTTTATTTGTGACCCGCTGAGAGTTAGGGTCCTCCGCAAACCTGCGCAGGCTCTCTGGCTGCCTGGCCAGCAGAATAAAGAGCAAGCGACGCTGCCTCTGCTGGCTTCTGAGGCCACACCTAGGCCCCCAAAACTTGCACTTCTGCTTTCTGTCTCTTGGAATCTCAGTTCTTAGAACCCAGCCCCCATACTGTGAGGGAGCCCAAGCAACCCCACAATAATCCTATAATATACCAACTTGATTTGGAAGGTGGTATATTATACCACCTTGATTTTATAATAGAGCAACTTGATTTTCAAGATTTATGAATTTTATAAAATGAAGCCCAAAAAGAATGACTACCTAGCTCAAGCTGTATATCTTATGGTGGAAGACCTAGGGTTTGAACCCAAAGAGCCTGAATTTTAAGTACTTTTGAAAACAGCACAAAAATACATCAATTTTGGATGGTTTTTAAAACTAACTTCAGTGGATTCACATCTATTTAAGTACCAACTGTACATATAATTGCATAAACTTTCCAACACACATAAAGTGTGTTGTGCCTGAAGAGGAAACGAAGCCCTGACAATAGCCCCGTCTGACCTCCCAGCTCCAGTTCTGCAGCCACATGAGTGAAGCATCTTGGAGATCCATGAGCCACATTGATCGTTGTCGATGTTTTCAGCCACTATGGTTTGCGTGGTTTGTACTCAGCCGCAGATAGCCAGGACACTGAAGTGTGAAGGAGCTGCCTCCACGACAGCATGGAGAAAGCTGGGTTGTGATCGTCGAGGAAAGAGACTGAGTCCTACACCGAGGCCCAAGTGATACAAACCTGAGCAGCAGAGGCAGGAATGCTGCAAGGCTGCAACACCGAGTGAATGGCGTAGAAGCTGGAGGCTGGAGTCAATAGCTGGCAGCCCCCAGGAACCGGCAGACATCAGGGAAGGGCATCAGATTTCCTATCTGTTCTTCAGATCATTTGGTCAAGAACCCAAGAGGTAGGGTGACCCCATCTGATCTTGAGGTTCCCACTCCCTGCTGAGCAGAATCCATCATGCCAGTCCACCGAGCTTGGGCTATTCTTGGGCAGTGTCCATCCCAGATCTCAGAGGCACTCCCCCCTGCGACCCATGCACACAGGATACCCACGCTGCTCCTTATACCTGGTCTTTCAGGTATTGCTCTTCTAGCTGCAAGACAATGGCAATGATGAGCACCATGACCACTTTATTTGGTACAAGTGCACCTGGACAGCATGGAATGAAAAGAAATAGAGTTCCTGCTGCAGTGCTGGAGCAGGCAGAGCTGAGCATGATGGAATTTCTCCAAAGTTAAAGCTTCCATTTTTTCCTGTTCAACCAAACTTGAGTTGAAGGTTTACCAAGAAAGAAGACACTTACTAAGTTTAAAATGACTGTATTCCTTCAGTATTCCGAGGCCTTTCATATAACTCCTGATCCTCACAATAATCATATAATATGCCAACTTGATTTCTTAAGTGAAATTACCAAAATTTATAAATTTTGTAAAATGAGGCCCCAAAAGAATGACTATGTAGCTCAAGCTATATATTTTATGGTGGAAGACCCAGGGTCTGAATCCAAAGAGCCTGAATTTTAAGTACTTTCTAAAACACCACAAAAATGGATTAACTTTGGATGGCTTTTAAAACTAACTTCAGTGTATTCGTGTCTAAGTTACAACTGTGTATATAATTGCATAAACTTTCCAACACAAATAAATCTAAGCATGTCAGGCTTTGGAAACATCCAGACTTAAAGAAAGCACATTTTATTATACAAGTAGGCATACTGTGAGTGGTAGGAGGAAAGCAAAAAGACCATCTAAGTCAACACTCTGCACTGTAATTCCCCTGAAATCTCCATGCTAAACCAGAAATTCTGTAAAGCCATAAATGAGTTAACTAAAATACAGACCAAGTATCTAAATACAAAAGCACTACAACAGCAGAGAGCAATACCATACAGGTAGAGATCTGCTTATTTATTCCTGATGCTGTGACAGTATTTATGTGTATTTTTTATTGAAAGAACTTTTTTCATAGATAACGCAATACAAATTATTTGAAAGAAAATGTATTTTGTTATTACTTGGAATAGAAAAAGGCAATCATGTTGGAATGAAATGCAGATAAAAAATGAGATCATATAATAAAGTATACAGAATTTGGCAATTTAAGCAGAGCCATTCAAAGGTAGGTGATTCATGAATAAGCTGAAAAAAATGGTTTGACTAATGTTTTGGAACCACCTACTATGCACTGGGAAAATGCTATATTATCCTTCATTTTAACTGATAATGTAATACTATAATTTGTAAAAGAAAATATTTATTTTGCAGGAATGTCCCTGCAGAATACATTGAAGTGGGAGGAGCTCACATGTGCTCATTCTTCTGAGGCTGGCACACCTTTCTCTTTACCTATACCATCCAGGCAGAAGAGATGCTGCCTCTCTGAGTGCCCTCTGTGTTTGTACGGAGGGGCATGTGCCAGAGTTCTGGCCAATGAGAGGTTAATTGAAGTCTTCTAGGTACTGGGACTCCTGGGATAGAAGCGCCTGGCACAGATCTTCCTTTACTCTTACTGCCTTACATGTCAATATGATGTCTGGAGCTGAAGCAGCCATTTTATTACCACGAGGAGGAGATTTGCAATGATGCTGACTCTTACATTGTTGATCTACTGAACCAATGCCAGAAACTGCCTGTGTTCAGATTTCTTGTCATTTTAGGTAAATAAGTCTTTAATTATTTAAGATATCTCGAGCACAGCTTTGTTTGTTTTCATTGTTGCTTGTTTAGCCAAAACATTCTTAACTGTGTATCCCTTGTATTATGTGAAGGGGATACAATGGATATTTATTCTTCTTTATATTGATAACTACAGAAATGAAGTTTATATGTTTTCTTAACACTTGAAGATAACTATTCGTGGCCACAAAAATAGGACACACGACTTCAAGATTACCAAAAAGTGATTAAAGGCAATATAATCCATACAGCGAAGAGAAAAGGAAGCATAAATACAGAATACAGAAATAGAATGACAAGAAGATCAAATATATCATATCCATTGTGACAAAAATGTAAATGTGTTAAACTTTCTATCAAATGATAAAATATCTTCTACTGGTACATATATATCCAATTATATATGTGTAAAAGACACTCCAGCATAAAGTGATAAGGAAAAGTTAAAAGGAATAGTGACAGAAGTACTTATATAACTAGAATAATGCATCTTATTAGAGGTTAAATGGGAAAATCCTGTCATCACCTTCTACATAGATGTAGGCATAGAAAGGCATCTGATAATATGCAATGTTCTTTTCTGACAAATTTTTCTAATAAACTCAAATCCGAAGAAAATTTGCTGTCATGGTAAAGAGTAGCTATCTTCAGGCAGTACCACTGAAGCATTCCATTATTGTCTATATAAAGGTAAGAATCCCCATAAGCTTTGTATTTGTCATTGTTCTATCACAAGTAATTAAATGATCTGTTAGAAAAGTAGAGATGATGATGATTACTTTTATACAAAAAAAAAGTCTACTTGGAAACAGAAGAGCTACTGAGATACTAACGAAAGTTCATTAAATGACCTGTTAATAAATAATAAATCAATGTGCGTCTTTACCCACAATAACCAGTTAAAAAAATAAAATAAAGATTCCAGGTACGATAGCCACAAAAATATAACATATCTCAGGCTAATCTAAAAAGGAAGTACACAGGACTTCATAAAAATATTATAACACTGTGCTGAGAGGTGTAAAAGACAATGATGAAATGGAGAGGGCATCCTAGTCTTAAGTGAGAAGATCTGATGCAGTAAAAATATCAAACTTTAAGCTATAAATTTAATGAAATTCCAATGAAAATTCTTACATAAGGCTTTCTGACTCTTAACAATATGATTTTAAAGTTTTTCAAGAAGAAAAAAAATGGATAAAATCAGCCAAAAAGTTATGAAAGAGAGAAGAAAGAGAGTGAGAATGGGAGGGAAGGATAAAACAAGAGAGGGAGAAAGGGAGGGAGGGGAAGGGCAGAGGCGGGTTGCCTTAACAAAATATGAACAGTAAGTTAAATAGTCTCTTGTTATCCAGAAATAATCACAAATATCACCAGGAGAGATTCAAAATTTAGAAGCAAACCCATGAATAGTGTGTGATAAGAATGACATTTAAAATCAATGGTACAAGGTGACAGATATGTTAATTCACCTGATTGAATCATCCTACGTTGTATACGTATACTCAAACATCAAATCGTACCCCACAACTGTATATAATTATAATGTGTCAATTAAAATAGTAATAGTAAAACTATTTTTAAAATTAACACTAAGTGGATAATTCAACAGATGTGAAATCATTTACAATAAAACAAAATTGGATCCCTACTCGCAGCTTGCACCAAAATAGAATCCATGAGTATGAATGATCACAGGTTCAAAAGAGAAGTAATAACTTGGAGAAAATATCTGTATTATATATGTATGGTACTCTTAATACACAAAGAGATCTTCTAAATAAGAAAGTGAGAAGTACCTCAATAAAAAAAATGGTTAAAAGATATGACTAGGTAAATCACAAAAGAAAACACAAACGTTTGAAGTTACCAGAGGTGAAATGAATTCTATAGCAATGTTTCATTTCTCACTTAGAAGCTTGAGAGATATTGTGAAAACTGTGATGATGTCTGGTGATCAAGGAAAGGTAGAATGGGAAACCCATAGGCCAGGGAGCACAAATTAATAGATTTCACCATGGACAGTGATTTGATGTTACTATAGCAAACTTGCAGGAAAGTATCCCAAGAAATAATCTCAGATGAAGACAAATTAAGAACAAGGATGTCAGAGATGTGATCGTTACAATGGTGAATATTGAGAAAAAACTTAGGAGCCCAAGAATAAAGGAGTGGTAGTCCAAATTAGGGCACCTCAATTTGAAGGCATGCTATGCAGCTATGAACAAACACTTTTAGAGAGTACTTAATGGCATGGGAAAGAAAGACGAGCAAGAAAAGGCTACATTATCACATAGACATACGATGCCAGTATGAAAGAAGAGAAGGAGGTGGTGGGGAAGGAATGGCTGGAGTTCAGCTCTTTCTCTCTGTTATAGGAAATGGATCTTCCCAGGTTCCCCAGGGTGATAAGTCTGGATTGAACCATTGAGTCATACTGTTTGGATGGAGACCTCAAGTGAAGGATTTTTTCTTCTGTTCTAGAGATAGTTATGCTTGTTGTCCCCCCTGCTTAAAGATGGAGGTTAACCCAGCAGGCTGACAGTGTGTATCCGAGGCAATTTGTCTCACTGTGACTGTTGGCTTGTCAGATTTATTTGCAGCAGTAATTCATATGGGACAACTTAACACTATTGCCATTTCCTCCCTGGCAGTTCAGGGACATTGAGATGAATCTTCAAAGTAGCAACATAGCTCCAGATGCAGGGCACTGTTCCAGACGTGGGCCATTTGTCCTATGTGGGCGCCTGCAGAAGCTGACATCGCCCAAGCTCGAGCCACACCCATCTGTCAAGGAACAGATTGGCTGGTGCTTCTTTAACTAGAGTTTATAGAATTTGATTTGAGAGAATTCTACAGTATTTAGATAAAATAATTTTTAAGGAAGAGTCACAAATCATCTGTACTGACTAGACATTGGATACCTGCCCAGCAGGTACATATTATCTTGTCCCAATACGTAGACATAAGGGTCACTTATGTGAATCTCCTATCTCCTACACCCTTTTAATTGGTGCACCCTTTTAATTGGTGCCATTTTTGCAACACTTGTTATGTAACTATATTCCAACCTGTAAAAAGAGACTAACAAAGGCAAGTCAAGAAAACTAAGACATGATTCCTGCTAGTAAGCATCCCACAGTCTACTTGGAAAAACAAATATATAAGCAAATCACCAGAACCCTGAGTAGAGTGAAAAGGATGTGAAGAAGGGGCTGTGGGAATTGGAAAGTGATGCTCAACCATGCCCCCGGGGAGATCTGTGATAGACAGTGACATCTGAGCTGTCAATACAAGTCTTCAAAACAGGCAGGCACATTTCCCTTGAAAGGCACAGCATGCACAAAGATGCAAAGATGCAGAAGTGAGAAGAGCACAGAACTTGGTATCTGCAGGCACTCCGGCCACCTGGGTAATTTTACATTGATTTCTGGCGACCTTTGACATGACCATGAAAATCCAATTTAGTATAGGTTGCAGCTTTTAACCAAGAATTCCTGGAGCCCAGAGTGGCTGAACACATTCTCCAGGGACCCTGAAGCCCCTGAAAGCAGGTATACTTTCCTGGTCCACAGTTTTCATCAGATTCTTAGGGGTCCATCACTCCCAAAGGTTCCAAGAGTCATGTAGATGTGGTTAACTCTTGCATTGCTGGACTCTGTGTCATGGAAAACCTTGAAAAGAGAGAACCACAGGAGCTCCCCACTCTCTGCTTACATTCTGGTGAGGTTGATATCTTTGAGAATATAAGTCCTCTCCTTTCACAACTCCAGTCCCATTGTTCCATGTCAAGTTTAGGTTCCGGGTGCTGAAAGGAAGCTTACCCAGCAGAGGATCCACCCGAGACTCTTTTAATGCTAGACCAGGGAAGAAACGCAGTGCAGCATTGCAGAAGCAGCAACAGAGTGTCTACCCTCTGAAACCACCAGTGTCTCTGAGGCGCAACTAGCTTGTATCCTCACCTGCCAGTAAGAGCAACCCCAAGCACCTCTTACAGGGTTATGTAAGGACCAAAATAAACGACATGTATGAACAGATTTTGAAAAGTATCATGACGTGCTCAGCTATCACAATGTTGAAGGGCAAATGTCGACAGAGACAGGAAGCTCTGCTCCAGCCACACCCACGCAGTCACCTTTTGGCATCTGAAAGGGCAGAGTGCTGGCTGAATTTTGGCGCTTCCCTTGCCCCCTTGTGCAGTGAGCAGCTGGTACAAAACATCTGGGCCTTTTTCTTAAGGGCAGCCTGCTTGGGCAGTATCAAATGATAACGAGGTCTTAATTTGTCTAATGTTATGCACACTCCATGGGTTATTTTCTCAATTAATATCATTACTATTCATAACCCCAACTATATCAATAGATAGTTGGACAGGCATTAGTACATTCAATTTAAGTAAAGGAAAAAAAGGGTTCACAGAGGAAGGAATACAGGTGATCATGATCAATAAACACATAGAAACCAAAAACCTTTGCCTTTCTAGTAATTCAGTAAATACAAATTAAAACAAGATACTATATTCATCCTGACACATTGGCAATAATGGCTTTAAAGGTTAATGCTTGTTTGATATGTTGCAAAATTTACTGAGTAATTACTAGGTACCAAGTAGTAAAACAGGCAAAGAGGATACAGAGCTGTGCCAGCATGACCAAGTCCCTACCCTCAGTGGGCTTCTGGTCTAGAGCAAGGCTGCTCAGCCTTGCACAGTTGACATGACACGCCAGGTCATTCTTTGGGTGGTGTGTGGTGGGGGGAGGGGTATCCTGGTCATTGCAGGGTGTTCAGCAGTGTCTCAGCCTTCACCCACTAGTTGCCAGTAGCACCCTCTCCATTTTTGGTGAGGATAACCAAAAATGTCTCCTGGGGGATCAAAATTGCCCTCAGTTGAAAACCATTCATTTAGGGTTAACAAGAAAACTAAAATATCACATGTATGAGCTGTTTGTGGGAGGAGTATGTTAATTAGTGGACAATAGAAATGAAGCCTTGTACTTCTTCATACATATCACTCAAGCAAGTGAACTTCCATCAGCACAGGTAAACAACAAATGACCTTGGCACTCCTTAGCTCTGAACAAAGAAGCCAAGCCTTGCTAGAAATTCTAACCAAGTCTACCCTATCCAGAATACAGAGTTCAAGTTTGCACTTCATTTATGGAGCAGAAATTCCAAACCAAAATGAACATAACATTTGAATTTAGGCTGAGGAAAATTGATCTATAGGGATGAGTTTGTGTAACCAATGTTACAAAAAACTGTCACAATACATAGCCTCACCAGCTGAAGATAAAATTAAAATTAAAAATTATAAACTAGATGAAGAAAAGCTACATTGTAACAGAGAGCCAGCATACACTACAAAGATAATTCATCCTTTCAAGAACTTGGAGAAATTGAAGAATTAAAGGGATTAAAGTATTGAGATACTCCATTATGAAAGAACAAACACTATAAAAGAAAGAAATCGTGGATTTAATTTTTAAAAATCTAGAAATGAAAAATACAGTCACTAATATCTAAAATGCAACAGATATTAGACACAGCTGGAGAGCGGAGCTGAATAAATCACTAGTCATGAAACAGAGAAATTCAGAAGATGGAAGTCACGGCAAGAATTTCAAAACATAAACCATAGAATGAGAAGGTTCAATGTATAGTCAAAGCAACTTACAGGAGAAGATAACAGGGATGGAAGAAAAGCAATCTTCAGAACAAAATCATTTTGAATTTTTCAAAATTGAGGATACAAATACATCCTCTATTGAAAACATATGAAAAATACCCATTTCTAGATGCATCACAGTGAAATGAAGATTACCAAAGACAAAGAGAAAACCTTCAAAGCAGCCAGAAGGACAAGTAGTTCTCTACAAAGGAACAATAATGAGAATAGCAAACAACTTCTCAGTAATCACAGAGACCACATGAGAATGAAACAATATCTTTATGGACTATGAGAAAAAAAATCTAAAATCTGGTATTAAAATAAGCCACTGTTTAAGAGTGAAGACAAAATTAGGACATTTTCAGACAAAGACTGAAAAATTTACCACTCAGAGACCCAAAGTAGAAGAATGTCTTTTAACAGAAGCTTTTGACGAATGAGAAACAAATATCTCAGAGAGTCAAGAGGCAGCTGCATTCCCACTGTCAGTGAACACATGAGGAATTAAATGTTCATTGATTATAAAATAATATTGATGATTACCAATTTATGGAGGTTAAAATATGGTAAAAGATTAATGCTAAAATAATACATCTTAGAAAATAGAATGAGTAATCAAATTTAAAAGTTTAGGGCTGGGCGAGGTCGCTCACGCCTGCCTGTAAACCCAGCACTTTGGGAGGCCTAGGCGGGCGGATCCCCTGAGGTCAGGAGCTGGAAACCAGCCTGGCAAACATGGTGAAATCCTGTCTCTACAAAAAAACAAAAACAAAAAACCTAAATAGCTGGGTTGGGCAGTGGACACCTGTAATCCTAGCTACTCTGGAGGCTGAGGCAGGAGAATGGCTTGAACCCGGGAGGCAGAGGCTGCAGTGAGTGAAGAGCACACCACTGCACTCCAGCCTGGGCAACAGAGCAAGACTCCATCTCAAAAAAAAAAAAAGTTTAAATACATTCATATTGTTTAGGGGGTAAAAGTGTTCCTTAACTTTAGAATTCATTAAATCAAGCATGCATGTTAAAAATTTCAAGTTGGCCATAAGAGTAATTGTAATCAAATGTGGACTTTTCATGCCAATACAGGGAAATCAGGGAATATACGAACTTTGATTATTCAATCTGTAGAAGACTAAAAAGAGGAGAAAAAATATATTTAAGAAGACAGTAAATAAAAGCCTCAAAATAACATAGTCAAACTAAACTCAAATTGATCAGTAATCATAGTAAATATAAATTGGTAAAATATCAAAGTTAGAAGACAGAAATTCTGAGATAGACTCTATCTACCTATACGCTGTTAAAATTAGAGCTATAATAACACCAAAAAAGAAGAATGTGAGAAGATGAAAAGCAGGAAGACGTCAGAAATTTGGCAGCCACATTGGGGCAAGCCCAAAAAGAGCTTATCCAACAGCCTGATCTTGTCAGCAAAGCCACATACAGCCTGTCCTATGAGGAAGTCCCCAAAATGCTCAGAAACTCAATGATTATCTCCGAGAGCCTGAGTTGTGAAGTTCTCCGGCTCCAGTGAGCTCCAGGAACCCTATGAGAAGGACGAGTCAAGCTGCTTTCATAACACAGCCCAAGGCACCTGACCCACCAAAACACAGATATGCTTCCATTGATGACACATAAAAAAGTTCATCAAACTGAGCATTTTCAAAAACAAAACCTTACTAAACAAACCAAATGCCAGGTACATAAATGTCCTAACATGGTGTGTCTAAGGGAGAGAGGACAGCGGTCAAGTGTTGGTCTCCAGGTTTTCATGGAAGTTGACGAGCAGCTCCTATTATCCACATAGATAAGTTACGTGAAGTATGATTAAGACAAGTTTGGAGAAGAATGTGCAAGGGAGTGTTGACCACTCGGTTATCAGCTATTAAGTCTATGCTAAATTAAATATGCATTTTTGTCCTGGGGATAAAAAAATAGGACCTTGGAATAGGGTAGCACAGAAATTAATATCTGGAACCCTGATATGGAATAGAAGTAGCCTTAAAAACTAGTGGTGAATCTGGCGGGGCACAGTGGTTCATGCCTGCAATCCCAGCACTTTGGGAGGCCAAGACGGGCCGATCATGAGGTCGGGAGTTCAAGACCTGCCTGTCCAACATAGGCCTGTTGGACAAGACCTGCCTGTCCAATTCTTAGAGTGAAATCCCATCTCTAAGAATTAAAAAAAATTAGCCAGGCATGTGGTGGGTGCCTGTAGTCCCAGCTACTTGGGAGGCTGAGGCAGGAGAATCACTTGAACCTGGGAGGCGGAGGTTTCAGTGAGCTGAAATCGCACCAGCCTGGCTGACACAGCAAGACTCTGTCTACAAAATAAAACAAAAGAGTTTCTGCCTGTTCAAAAAAAATAAAAACTAGTGGTGAATACATGGATTGTTCAATAACTGATCCTGGGATAGTAAGTCAGTCATAGGGAAACAATCAACATTAGATTCATACTTTTTGCACAAATAAACTCCAGATTAATTTTAAGGCAAAAATACTAGAAGAAAAACTAGAACTTTTAGAACAATGATAATCACCTAACTTTTCTTGAGTGAATATTAGGTGCCAGACCCTCTTTTAAGGACTTGACATGGGTTAATTCTGTTAAATCTGCGAAACAAATTAACACAGCAGGTATTATTATTATCCCCATTTTATAAACCAAGAAATCTCAGTCCAGAGAGGGATCTTTCCCCAAGTTGCAGAGCTACTCAGCATGAGTGCTGACCAGTATATTACTGAGGTATAATATAGGGGAGTATCTCCACAGTATTGCAGTAGGTATGTACTTATTAAGACACCAAAAACATAAACCAGTAAAGAAAAGGGCCAGACACAGTGGCTCACACCTGTAATCCCAAAACTTTGGGAGGCCGAGGCAGATGGATCACCTGAGGTCAGGAGTTCGAGACAAGCCTGGGCAACACAGTCAGATCCCATTTCTCAAAAAAAAAAAAAAAAAGCTGGGCACAATGGTACATGCCTGTAGTCCCAGCTACTCAGGAGACTAAGGCAGGAGGATTGCTTTAGCCCTTAAGATTTAGGCTGCCCTAAGCTGTGATCATACCACACCAGCAGGGCAACAGAATGAAGATCCAGTTTAAAAAAAACAGAAAAAATAAAATATTGATAAATTTGACTGTTTTAAACATTTAACTTTTCTTTGACAAAAGACACTATAAACCACGTTAAATGATAACTTCCAATCTGACAAAACAATGTCTTTGCAAGGCATGTAACTGGCAAAGAAATCTTATCTAGAATATATAAAGTAGTTCTATAAAATAATAAAAGAAATGCATGCAAACCAATAAAAAATTAACAAATCATAGAAGAGAAAATGGGAGGAGCAAATGGAAAATATGTTCACCCTCTTGAGTAATAAAGGAAATGCAAATGAAAACAGTAGGACAGAATTCCCACACATTCAGATTGGCAAAATGTGTCATCTGACAGTGTTCTGCCGCGAACGCTGTGCTGGGGTCAGAATCAGAACAGCCCCTGTGGAGGAGAGTGGGTGCCCCCGCAGCTGCACGTCTCACAGAAGCCTCTGGGAGTTTGCAAGCAGCCTGTTTCCTGTCCCATCCCTGTGTTGACGATTTCCTCACACTTCGTCATCAGGAAACCTTACTTCTTCCCGTGTCTGTAGGTGTCATTCAAACTCTCACGGAAATTCTTACACAGAACACAATGAGCCATTACATAGAACATTGAAGATGAATATTTAACCACACGGAAAAGCATTCACTGTATTGTTAAATGAAAAGGGTTTGAAAACATTTTGTATAATGAAGTCCAATTTTTAAGTAAAGAAATATATCAGGAAAGAGAGAATATGAGAAATATACACTAAATATTTTCTATGTTTACAATCGTGTCCTGGTATCCAAGGGGGATTGGTTCCAGGACCTTCTGCGGATGAACAAGCATAATATTTGCATATAACCTACACACATTCTCCTAAACACTTTAAATCATCTTAGATTACTTATAATACCTAATCCAATGTAAATGCTATGTAAATGATTATTACATTGTGTTGCTTTTTATTTTTTATTTGCATCATTTTTTAATTGTGGTATTCATTACTTTTTCCGAATATATATGACCTGAGATCAATGGAATCCCCAATGCAGAATCTGGGGATTACAGAGGGCTGACTGTACTTCTATAGGTTTACCTGTAATTTGTTTTATATGTACTTTTTTTTCTTTTTCTTTTTTTTTTCTTTTTGCTTCTTTCAAAAAATTAAATCTTTGGGATGAAATAAACTGTAACTTTTGTAATTAAAGTGGATTTTAATAAACACTGTTACAATACACACACACACATGCACACACGCGCACGCACACATGCACACCCACGTGCGCATGCACACACGCACACGCACACACACACACAGGCGCGCGCGCACACACGCACGCACATGCACACGCACACAAGCACACGCGTGCGCGCGCGCACACAAACACACGTGCACGCATATGTTTTGTTTTGCTTCCCTATTCTGGGCTCTGCGTTAAGTGCTTTACCTGTCTGAACTCCAGGCCCACTTCCCAGGTGGGAAGACAGGCTGAGCAACATAAGCTAGCTTTCCCTCAGCCCAGCAGCATAAGCTAGCTTTCCCTCAGCCCAGCAACATAAGCTAGCTTTCCCTCAGCCCAGCAGCATAAGCTAGCTTTCCCTCAGCCCAGCAGCCAGGACTCAGAGTGGGCCTGGCTGACACTGACACCCTTACCCTCCTTCCTCATGCTGCTTAGCCAAAGACGCAACTGAACCCCAAGCCTAGGCCTTCTCCCCAAGCCAATGTGAAATACAATGGGTCTCCTGGCTGCCCCACTTCCCTCACACCTCTGCACACAGGTGCTACCCACCTCGTGTGCCCAAAGGACAAAACCTCAAGTTTGCAATGAAGCTAAATATGTCTCCTGTCATGGTGGAAGAATTCCCAGAACTTCTTCCTTTCAGCAGAGAGAATATCTCGAGGAAAGGCCTCAGCCTAGACTATCAGCAGAAAAGACCACGCTGTGGTTAGAATGTGGGGAGAGCATAATGTTAAGTGAGCATTTACGGTATGTCCCACAGATGCTGTGCAGGCCTCACCTCCTTAGAGGCTGATGGACTGAGTGTCAGGCCTGCTTGAGCTTCTGTGTTCATTTGCTAGAAGTGCCTTAACAAAATTCCACCAACTGGGCAGCTTAAAACAAGAGAAATATTTTCTCTCCCAGTTCTGGAGGCCAGAAATCCAAAATCAAGATGTGGACCAGGGCTCTGAGAGTGAGTCCTCCCTGCCTCTCATCCAGCCTCTGGTGGTCCTTGGGGAAAAGTGAGGCTGATGGTCGCAGCTCCCAAGTCCCATGGCCGGGTTTGGTCTCCATCAGTCAGGCCAGTCACTTAACCTAAGCTTACAACAGATCGCTCATAGGACAAAATAAGATGATATCTTGGTCCAAATAAACAACACACAATTTATTTCTTGGCTGAGCACGGTGACTCACCCCTGTAATGCCAGCACTTTGGTAGGCCAAAGAGGGAGGACCGCTTGAGCCTGAGAGGTTGGGACTGCAGTGAACTGTGATTGCATCACTGTACTCCAGGCTGGATAACAAAGAGAGTCCCTGTCTCAAAAAAATAAAATAAAATGAAATGAAACAAAATAAAATATGTATTTCTCACAATCGTGGGGGCGGGAAGTCCAAGACTCAGATGCCAGGGATGCAACGTCTAGTGAGGGCAGGCTTCCTGGTTCCTGGATGGCTCTCTTCTTGCTATGTTCTCAAGCAGCAGAAGGGCCCAAGAGTCTCTCCAGGGCCTTTTTAAATAAGGTCACTAATCCCAATTACATTAGGGGTTAGGATTCAAAATATAGATATGGGGAGAACATGTTAGGGCCGTAGAAGATGACTTTGTGAATTGCTTTCCACAGGGTCTGACACAAAATAGGGGATCCCTCATTATTTTCTGCCATCAGCTGTAGCAGCAGCATTTTGTCATACCTGGGTACAGCCACCCTGACCATGACAATGGGGCACCCTGGGTTTGCATCTGGTCCAGCTCAAACATTCCAATGCACTCATACACACTCCAGCACTCAATTCAACTCAGCAAACGTGTACTGGGTGCCTGCACTCCCAGCACTACTGTGCTAGTGCTGAAGTTACTGAGACAATGAGGCCCCGACCTCAAGGAGGAGACAGAGAAACAGAGACACAGCTGTCCAAAGGGATGGAGGCTGGAATCCCAGGCTACCTTTCATGGGCATCACTGACTTGGCCAAGTTCCTGACACCTCTCTAAACCTGTTTCCACATCTACAAGCAGAATGTACAAGGACAGCTCTGATCTCACTGGGAAGGTTGGCCAGGCCCAATAAGGCAGCATTTTCAAAACTCTTGACAAAGACCTTAATAAATGCTGGTGATTATCATGATGGGCAAATCAGGAGGGGATAGTGGGGTGGATAGAAGATGTGGCAGGAGAGGCGTGGGGATGGCTCTGCCAAGGCAAGGTCTGCAGAAAAGGTAGAAAATGAAGCCAGGCATTCTGGGGGCAGACCCCCTGGGAAGGTGGTGAGAGACACAATGTTCTAGGCACCCCTGACTAATGGGAGGGGTCATCACATATTGGGGAATATAATATACGGGAGAACAGAGAGATGTTTCCAGGGGCTGAGCAGGCCCTAAGCCCCAGCTGAGGTTTCCCTTCTGGTTTCAGGGAGAAAGGGCTTCAGGTTCTACTGTCTCTGGGACTTTCTAGACATGAGATTCTCTGAAAGGACATTTCCATTCCTGTTCCTGAAGTCTTATTTCCAGGCGGGGGGAAAAACTGTACCAGGGCTGTTGGGACTGCTGGTTCTTTTTCCTCTTTAAGTAATACAAATTTGAGTATTGCTTTAGGATTTACAAAAAACACCTATGAACCTGAAAACAACTCTTCATTGAGTTCCAGATTTGTGGGGACAGTAACCAGGCTGAAAGCAAATCTGGCCCTTGCCACTTGCAACAGGATGAGACTTCTCCCTGACCCCCTGGATGCCAGATCCCATGGCATCAGTGGCTCAGAGGATGGGGTAGCCCTTGGATCTAAATCCCAGTTCACTCGTGTTGAGGTAGGAGGCAGGACTTGACTCCAGAGGCAGGGCTCAGACACTGGACCAAATTGAGGACTAGCTAAAACAGGGACAGGGTAGAAGCAGCTTTTCATGAGACACGCCCACCAGCGCACCACATCAGTTTATCATCACCATGGCAGCACCCAGGGATTTCTACTCCTTTCCATGACAGTGACCCTACAACCCAGAAATTACCATCCTTTTCCTAGAAATTCCTGCACAAACCACCCCTTAATCTGCATGTAAGAATGGGTAAAGGCCGGGCATGTTGGCTCATGCCTGTAATCTCAGCACTTTGGGAGCCTGAAGTGGGCAGATCACCTGAGGTCAGAAGTTCGAGAGTAGCCTGGCCAACATGGTAAAACCTGATCTCTACTTAAAATACAAAAATTAGCCAGATGCCATGGCCCATACCTGTAATCACAAGTACTTAGGAGGCTGAGGCATGAGAATGGCTTGAACCCAGGATGCCTCCTGGGTTAAGTGAGCTGAGATGGCACCACTGCACTCCAGTCTGGGCAACAGAGTGAGACTCTGTCTTAAACAGTAAGTTAAATAATATAAAAATTTAAAAGGTGGGTATAAATACAACCGTAGAACTGCCTTGAGCTGCTACTCTCAGCACACCGCCTATGGGGTGGCCTGTTCTGCAGGACCAGTCATGGGGCTGAAACACTGCAGTCTCAATCAAGTGTTTTCTTCTACCACCAGCTTACCCTCAAATTCTTTCCTGGCTGAAGCAAAGAACCCTTTTGGTCTAAGCCCCAACTGGGGACTCACCTGCCCTGCATCAGTGTAATTTTTAGGAAGCTCCATTTTCTCACCTACAAACCATGGATGATAAATAGAGTATGTACCACATGGGGTTAAACTGAATATTACACATGAGACTGTTAGCACACTGTCCAGCACAGAGTAGGTTATCAACAAGTGGTGGTTATAATAGTGTATGTTACGATTCTGGTATTTCTGCTTCTAAGAGAGCTTAAATCCATGTGCGTTCTCTTCAAAGCCATCATGTTAGTCTAGGCCACCATTATTTCCAGGCTCTGGCACCATCTCCGAACAGCCCCTCACTTCCACTCTTTTCCTCTAACACAGTCTGTAGTCTCTATATCACAGCAAGAAGGATGAGCCTATCACACAAATTAGGTTGCTTTTCCCCTTGCTTAATGCCCTGCGATTTTCCATTATTCTCCAAAATCCCTCCCTCTGGGCTGCACAGCCTGTGCCCCACCCATGCTCCTTTCAAAGCACTAAGCCACGATCAACTTCCTTTACTCCCTGGAAAATCATACTCCTGCCCTGCCCCAGGGCCTTTTTACAGGCTGCTCCCACTCTTTGGTGTTCACTATCTCAGAACAATTGCCTCCTCATCATCCTTTCCAAGATTCTCAGAGAAGCCTTCTTTGTAACAACCACCTCCAAAGCATCACTCATTGCACAAAACAGTAAAAGTATTCCGTGTATGTAGTCATTCTCTTTTACATTGTTTCTCCCATTAGACTGGCGAGAGACGTGAGGAAGAGAGCAGTGTCCCTGTTCTTTGCCCCCAGGTCTCCAGTCCCTAGCCCATGGTTGCCTTTGTTATAAAGAAGGAAAGCAGGGAGGGATGAGGGGAGGACCGTCTGTGTTGCAGTTGGGAGCTGCAAGTAGAAGGGAGATGTGGACAATTCATAGCCAGTGGCCCAAGTACCCGTGGTGAATTTTTCTTTGCCTGCTATAACTGACTGAGCTTTAATCTCAATCCCCCGGTCTTCCTAGAGAAGAACACTTAAGCTGTCACGTATGGACCTATTCAGTTTAATCCACCAACTGTTTAATCAAATGTGAGTGTTTTTTTATCTTACTCACTAGTCCTGTTTGGGCAAACAGTCTTACATTGTTTACCCTCCAGCCCCTTCACCCAGTCTGGGGATGAAGTGGCAGAGGAGGGTCATAGTCCATCAGCCCCCTGCCCCTCCGGTCTCTGCATGGGTCTGCAGGCGCTAGACCCCATCTCTCTGGCTGCCGGGCATTCCTTGGCATGGCATCTGCCTGTGGTCCTTGCCATGGCCTCCCTGCATCCTCCTCACCAGCCTTGAAAAGGTCCTGGCCCTGCTTTCTTAGTCTTTCACTTCCTACCCCACCCACAAGCCTTGGAGATACTCCCAATGTCCTTGCAGCCTGGCACTGGCCATAGGGAACTGGGGGCCCTCTTCCGGTCCTCTGTGGGATCACACCAGCCCCCACAAGCTTCTAGAGTTTCACAGTAGGAGCAGGACCCCAGCCCCTCTCCTTCCAGAACTCCCTTCAACCTTCCTGAGCAGGTACCTAACCCTGGCCTCCTTTCCTTCCTCTCCTCATCTTCCCTGCCCTCCTAGTCAGGGACAAACGCTATGTTTTGTGTAACTTCCTGCTTTGGACCTCCTTGTAGCTTTTTGCAATGCACAAATCCTTTAATTTTTCTATCTTATATAAAACCTAGTTGTTTCAAATCGTAAATGTTTGTTTTTACCTGTGACTTTCTGTGGGCTTACAAACCTCAAAGAAGATGTTGCCAGATTTCCAGAGTGGTTGTACTAATTTCCACTCCCACCATCAGCATACAGAACTTCTAGATGCTCCATGTCCTTTTCAACTTGTCTTTCTTTACAGCCACTGATGGAGACATGGTAGGATAGCCTGGCTGCAACGTGCATTTCCGAGGTGACTGAAGGGGTTAACCACCACTGTTCCGTGTTTGACAACTGAGCATCTTCTTTTGCGATGTGACTGTTCAACTCTTTCATTGATTTTTCTATAGGGTTTTCAGCCTTTTTCTTATTAATTACCAGAAGTATCTGTTTGGCATCCCCTAAAACTGAATTATATACATGCCCTATGACCCGTCAACTTCACTCTTCAGTATATACTCAACAGAAATGCATTCACATGTTCATGAAAAGGCAGCACACAAATGTTCTCAGCAGTGCAACTTATAATCCCCAACCTGTAGATGCCCCGAGGCCCCCCCGCCCAGGGGCACGGATGATTCAGTTGCTGCCTATTCAGATAACGGAATACCACACATGCTGAGCGTGAGGGCCGCAAGTGCACAGAGCATGAATGAATCTCATGAATGTAATGTGAAGTGAAAGAAGCCAGGCACATAAATAGCACATACAGGATGACTCCATTGTATCAAGTTCAACAAACCAGACAAAACTCATCCGTGATTCTGAAGTTAGGCTAGTGGCTAGCTTGGGGCAGAGGAAAGGAAGGAGGGGCATGGCTCCTGTCCTGCAGTCTGGCTTGGGTCCTGGCTACATTCACATAGCTTGCTCACTTTGTGAAAAGTCATTAAGCTGTAATACTTTCGACGTGCACTTTTCTGCATGTGAGTTATACATGAACAAAGCTTTTAAAACTGTGAAGTTGAGTAGAGACAAGTTTGTCCAGGCTCTCAGAAGGAACATGCACAAGGGGTGGGGAGCGCAGAGCCACTGGGGGTAAGTAGAAGCTACGAGAAGAGAAAATGCACTGTGCGAATACTCTGAACCATCTCCTCCTCCATAAGCATCCCCAAAGCACGTCAACCACAGCTAGGAGGTCATCAACCGCAGGTCATTCTCCCTTTCCTTCCAGGGGCATTTGGCAATGTTGAAGACATTTTTGGTTATCACAACTGGGAGTTGCTACTAGCATCTAGTGGGCAGTAGAGGTTGGAGGTGCTGCTAAATACCTTAACTGGTACAGAACAGCCCATGTCAACAAAGAATCATCCTTCCCAAGTCCTCAGTAGTGCTGAGTTGGGAAACCCTGATCCAGTCCAGCATCCGTGTTTAATGATGGGGAAACTGGCAAGAGATGGGTGCCCAAGATCCTGTGACCAAGGAGCTGCAACCCCCGCATGCAAGCCGGGGTTCCTGGCCCGTGTCCCTGACCTTTCTGCTGCAGGGGTTTGTTGTTGGCCCTGTTACCTGAACCCAATTTCAAGGTGTCGAAATGATAAGCTACAAAACACTGTGCCATCAACTCCCCTGGGAAATCAGAGAAATCCCACCTAAAATCAGACAATTACATTTTTAAGAGCATAGCAGTGCCCTGTTTTGTTGTTACTGCTTTAGATTTTATAGAGAACTTGTAAGGAAAATATTATCAGCCAGAAAACACCACAAGAAACTTTTGGTGTTAATGCACTGTGCCAGGCTGACACTGGTTGTAAAAATGCTCAAGAAGTGGAACATTTCATGAGTGCTATGGGCAGGTCCAGAGTCCTTTTTATTCATCATCCTGTTATGTTTTCCAAGGGCAGGAAAGGGGGAAACACCTTCCTTTGAAGTTATTTATCTTCTTTCACCTAGAAGATTATGTTTTGAAGCTGTGAAGCCTAAACACATTTTCAAAGTTTCAGCAAGATGCTCTCTGAAAATAGTAGTCAGAGTATTGGTTCATCTGTACATTCAAACAGAACGAAGCTTCCAATGTGGACTATTTTTATCCAAGCAGTCATGGCAGATGGATTCATATGCCAGCCAGACATGTCCCGAGTTCCAATGAAGTTCCAACCTGCTGTTTTCCTCAGGCCTCTGCCTCCCCAGCTTGAAACATCGGCACTTCAGTGTATGCAGCAATCTACCAATATTCACACGTATATCAAACCCAAACAAGTGGCTGAGCCTTTCATGTGTGCCAGGCTGTGTGCTGGGCACTGGGGTTGAGGAGGAAGACAGCGAGATACAAAGAAGCTGGAGCACCAGTGCTCCGGGTTCTCAACAATCTTAAAGACCTAGGAGAAAAAACACACACATACACCAGTGGAACAGGGTGGAGAACAGAGATAACTCCATGCACTTAGAGCTACGTGTCCTTTCAGAAAGGTACTGAGAACATCCATTGGGGAAAGGACAGTCTCTTCAATACATGGTGCTGGGAAACCTGGATATTCACATGCCGAAAAATGAAATTGAACCCTTATCTCTCACCCTATACAAAAAATCACCCAAAATGGATTAAAGATTTAGGTGGTGTAAGACCCAAAACCATAAGACTACTGGAAGAAAAACATCCATGAAATCCTTGATGACACTGGTCTGGAGGAGGATTTTTTCAATAAGAGCTCGCAGCATAGGAACCAAAACCAAAAACAGGCAAACGGAATGACATCCAGCTCGAAAGCTCTGTACAACAAAGCAAATGATCCTCAGAGTGGACAACCTACAGCATGTGAGAAAATATTTGCAAACTATGCATCTGATAAGAAGTTAATATCCAGAATATCTTATAAGGGACTCACCTCAGTAGCAAAAAAAGTCCAATTTAAAATGGAAAAAAAATCTGAATAGACATTTCTCAAAAGAAGACACTTAAATGTCCAACTGGCATGTTAAAAAATGCTCAGCATCACCATAATGAGCTATAATGTTCAACATGGGTTTGTTGTTGCTGTTTGTTTTTGTTTGTGTGTGTGTATATATATATATATATATATATATATATATATATTCATTGCACTTTAGGTTCTGGGGTACATGTGCAGAATATGCAGGATTGTTGCATAGGTACACACGTGGCAATGTGGTTTGTTGCCTCCATCCCCCATCATCTATATCTGGCATTTCTCCCCATGTTATCCCTCCCCAACCTCCCTGTCCCCCGCCATCCCTCCCCTATTCCCCCCAACAGACCTCAGTGTGTGATGCTCCCCTCCTTGTGTCCACGTGTTCTCATTGTTCACATCCGCCTATGAGTGAGAATATGGGGTGTTTGATTTTCTGTTCTTGTGTCAGTTTGCTGAGAATGATGGTTTCCAGATTCATCCATGTCCTTACAAAGGACACGAACTCATCACTTTTTATGGCTGCATAGTATTCCGTGGTGTATATGTGCCACATTTTCCTTGTCCAGTCTATCATCAATGGGCATTTGGGTTGGTTCCAGGTCTTTGCTATTGTAAACAGTGCTTCAGTGAACATTCGTGTGCATGTGTCCTTATAGTAGAATGATTTATAATCCTTTGGGTATATACCCAGTAATGAGATTGCTGGGTCAAATGGAATTTCTATTTCTAGGTCCTTGAGGAGTTGCCACACTGTCTTCCGCAATGGTTGAACTAATTCACACTCCCACCGACAGTGTAGAAGTGTTCCTACTTCTCCACATCCTCTCCAGCATCTGTT